>JAQGCA010000006.1:0-95516 GCA_034698945.1 Protaphorura quadriocellata | reverse complement strand
GATGAGTCCGAATCCATATGTTCATATAATACTAGATAACGACTCTGGGAATCACCCAGGCACAAAAGTGGGAATAACTAGCCCATCTTACCCTATTCGGCCGAATATTATGAATATTCGGCCAATATTTGGCCGAATATCAATTATTCGGAACTTGAACGAATACCGAATATTAGGTCGAGAAAATCCGTGAAACGAATTTCTATGGACAGACCTGATCGAAATTAAAGCCCCTGACGGATTTTGAGCAAAATATTTGTTTGGCCTAAACCAAATATTCGGTCCATCCCTAGAAAATGTCAGTTTCGTTGTTGAAATTAAGTTGACAAGTTTCGACTTTCGAATATAGATTAGGTTAGTACATTTAGGCAGATCAGTAATTACAAAATTGTAAGATGATCATTTTCTTCGAAAACTTTATAGTTAATTTTTATGGCCATATACATTTCACATTCCGTAATGTCTAAAAGAGGGAGAAATCAACAAATAAGCAAATTCACATGACAAAAAGAGTAGACTACGAAATATCGCTACAATGAGTAATGTTACTTGTACACGTATGTCTTGATTGAGTCTGAGTAAGTCCCGGATACACCGTTAAGGATATTCGGACTCGAGGCCGAGGCGAATTTTAAATCTTAGGCATCCTGATCGAGAGACCTTTGGAAATAGAGACAAAGTTTCTATTACCAACAATCCGGTTTTGGGCCTTGACCGCGAATATTTCGTATGCAGTCTTAGATCGAGAGAATCATTGTGTGTAACGGAATTACCTTCTGGTCAAACTGTTCCATGAACTGTGTCCGAATGTTGACAGCAGTGAAAACTGAGATTCTCGACCATAATAAAGGAAATTAACTAACATTTATTCATTTAAAAGTTGTGTTTGCGACCAGTGTGGTACAACTCCCTGTTTTGTGTCCGTTCCTGGAACACATTCCTGTAACAATGGTCGGCCATGTTCCATCGCCTCGTGTCTTCCAAATCACAGACGCGTCCATTCTAACGCTAACCGTAGGCTTTAATGAATGTCAGAAGTCAAATTTCACTTGATATTTTCTAGTTTTTTCTGAACCTGTTTTCATAAAAACTATTTCGGTTTCAACTTTCAAATGTTCTAAAGGAAGACTAGGCCAAAAATTCATCGAAGTTCTTCAAAAATATATAATTGAAATCGACATTTTTCTTCCTCTGATTGTTTCCTTGTCCTTCATTGCGTCAGTTTGTCAATTAATTTAAAACAGTCCTATCACCTATTAAATATGCCTCGAAACAACAGGAACAAGAAGAAAAATAAGAAGCAACTCTGGGATGATAGCGCAATAGGTACAGTGAAACTTTTTACGCTCTCATTTGTTTCAGGATTCCAAATTCCAGCTTCCAGAAGATGAAAACAAAATTTACAAAATGCCACATTTTTTAGGATTGGTGGGTCGTAAGTTGCATAAAATGTCGAAATGCATCGTAGTAAACAAAATAGGTCGAATTACACATCGAATGCATGAACATGTGTTTGAGATAGCAAGCCTAGTCACTGGTCACAATTTCGGGTCTCATGGGCACGTCAGGTGTCAGGCCAGGTTGTAAATATTGAATACCAAATTACCCCCACCTGGGGTTGTGTGGAATAGTTTCATTTGATTTGTTGTTTTCCCATTTCCATTCTCACCTGTTTGCTTATATTGCTTGCTTGCTTGGTCAGTAAGATGTGTGGTCAGTGATCACGGCTTCAATATTTTCCTCTGCGTTTTCCATTCATTTACATAATACATTGGTCACAAATTAGTTTAAGGATATTTCAGGAACCTGGATTACCTGACTTAAACAGCGAGTCCGATTCTATTCTACAGGATGGCGCGTAACCTTTGCCCCCCCCCCCTGGCCAGATGCCAGAGCAATCAGAGGGAGTCTAAAATGCGAAATAAGCGTTTTGTAGATAATCTTATGAAGGATCCAGGAAGCTATTCCGCTTGAAAATCCGTTGCGCGTCGCGGCGCTGACGAGTGTTTTGTAAAAATCGTCATGAAAAAGGGGATTTTTCAACCGTATTTTTACAAAAACGCACCCAAATTCTTTTTTTTTTAAATCTGCCGATCTTTTTGCAATATTTCTATGCAATTTTTAAAATTTTGTTGGACCGGTTTGGTGAAAGTCGATTTTTCACTAGCAAGCCATTTCGAGAAGAAAGTCTGATTTTTTCCTCCAAAATGTGTGCCATTGAAAAATCGACTTTCTCTAAACCGGTCCAACAAAATTTTTAAAATTTCACAAAAAGATTGCATTCACATTTTGTCCGAGGGAAACGTTACGCGCCACCCTGTTTATTCATCTTTTGTTTGAGCGGAGAGCTACTACCTATACCGCAAAATACAGTAATACGAGTATAACCCCTCGATAATACCTGATTTGACCTGATGAATTTTAAATTTAAAAAAAAAATTATTCAGAGACTCGACTCCTTCTGTTGATCAGAACGGTCTGTTCTATCTCCCCTTGCGTCTTGTCTTTTGTCCACTACCCATTTTTCAACTGAAGGGAAAATGTACTAACTTCATCATTACTAGTCAAAACTTTCTTTTCAATGAGTTAAGATTCCAATCATTTGAATTCAACAGGGGTACTGGTACCGACGTCTAATCCATGCAGAACGAGGTCTGTATCACCAGTATTTTTACAAAGAATATCACAATCACCAGTCAACAGTTCAAGTCAAAGTATGTGTCAATTACCAGTCGCCAACCAATGCACGGAAGAGGTAAAAGCAATAAAAGATGCTACCTTCACAACAACAGTGGCACCCACTGCGTCAGGCCTTTTTAAAATCCCAGCGGTTCTCCCGGTACGGAAGAAGGTAAAGATTCGAAAGACCGCAGATATCTCGCCGACGTTGTCCCCAGAAAAATCGCATACTACAACTTCCATGGCCTCTTCGACCTACGCCGCATTGGGTACCGATTCATCTAAATGTCAAAGGGGAATAATTCTACCCTCGAATGAAAACCGATCAGCGGATCTAAAAGGCATAGCGTCAGCGCTGGCACAGGCCATGTCTACTCCCAATCATCTTACGGGGCTCCTGGAAGTACAACCGATCGGTACAAGTGCGAACGTTCAACGGCTATTTCGATCCATGACCATAACTAATTCGAAATTTAAATTGAACGAACCACTAATTGGAACAGCATGGCGTAGCAAAAGCCAGTGTAGGGCAATGAGTACGTCTTCTAGTTCTGACGCTTCGGGGGCGGATGTCGATAGGCAGGTCAAGGAAGGAACTTCTGGAGAGGGCTCTAAGAATTCGAAGCAGACTGTGGAACAGCCAACCGGTAAGTACACCTTTCGAACTCTTAATGTTTGTGGAGCGCACAAATAGTTGGTCAGAATATATTTTCTGGTAGGTTTTGCCTTTACCTCTACCGTTGTTGTTACCTGTCTTTCGAATTTACTTTTCATCTTAAACCTGAACTCAATTGTGATCCTTTATGATAAACGACATGCGACATGGCAATCCATTGAGCCAAGCTAGTCTTTCATCTAAAATTAGGATGAGTAAACTCGTTCAATGATATCAGGCATCCAAGTATTAGTATCGAACATAATAATATACACTGCATGCTGCATGAGACAGATTGATTGACAGTCGTGCCGCACAAGGCACAACATCAAGACCGTTGAGATTTTCATTCATGCACTACAAATGTTTCACATTCTTTACACCAGTAAGCTTTCGTTTACTGTAAATTCCAAGGCCTTGAGAAATTTCATATTGTGCAGTCTAAATAGTGGGAGCAGTTAGTCAGAATACATTTTAAACCAATAAGGTTGCCGTTGCGTTTGATTTTTAAAAATCATTTTCTATTCGGTTTCGGTTATTCTCGTCTGAAAAAGACTCCCCATGAAGAATTTGCATTGGTATATTGTTATTCTGATATTTTTCATTTCGAGGGAGGAGGAAATGGTCGACAAGGATCTCTCACTTTTTGAAAGTGAAAGCCATTCAAACGTGGTTCTGGCAATCATTCTCCAAATCGAGCGTTAGGCTAACACCTGCATGAAGCATGAACGTTAGGTGTGTGTTATCCCACCCGATATAATTTATTTTATTAATCTGGTGTTTTGACTGAATCCGGATGGATTATGACATGATTAATTATTCAAGTTTCCTTCCATCGTTAGCAGATCGTTCCTTCTAACATTGATGGGGATACGATTTGATTTTGATAGATATTTCATTCAGTTATTATTAGTCTGTGTAGTGTGTGTTCAAGAGAAGTTTTTCATCGCGTGGGGGAATTTTTACTACGTAGTGTTTGGGGTTGCAATTAAGTTAGGTCATTTCAGGTATTAAGATCGTCCAAATAATCATGTTTATGGAACCGATCAAAATTCATTCACCAATGAAGTCACATGCTGGTCAGGAACGGGAATTGACAGATTTTTGGACGTAATGAGCCTGAGAAGTAACTGTTTTATATATTTTAACCCGGTGTTTTAACTCCTGATACTGATTATTTAATTATACATGCAAAAATTTGTGCTGATTTTTATTTCCTCTTCCTCTACCCTTTTCAGGAATTCCTTCGAATATTCAACCTTTCTAAGCTAATAGCTCAGGATGTCGTCATCATAGCATTGAAGGGATCGCCACAAATTCTTAATCATCATCTGTGCAACTCCTAATACTAAAAAATATTTCACAATGTACTTAAACTATTCATTTTTTAAAACATATTTTGTAAATTGTATACTGAGTCGAAAGGCTAACGTTGATGTAAAGTGAGTGATTATCGTTTTAAATAAATGGCGATTTTTCTTCTCTATTACATCTTCGAAATTATAAACGAGCGTTTAAGATTGTTACGTCATTACGTTTTAAGTACGTTGATTTATGGAATGCGATTCAAGAACAGGAAGAGAGGAATTCATATTCTGTGGTTTTGATTTGAAATAATTTCATGGTTTGCCCGGAGAACAATTGGCAGATAATTGTTATAGGTATTTTCATGGATGTGTGACGGCTGTCCGTAGTGTCCCGGGTTCCCCCGATTTTTGAAGTCCTCCGTTTTCTTCTATTCAGGTCTATGTATGTATATTTTGTGTATCAGGTTAACTAGGACGTGTGTGTGTGTGGAAAGTCGGAAAATTGTCTTGTTCCTTGGACGTCCGTTGCTCTCACCCTCGATCGATTTATTCGCAAAAAAATTTCCAATCTCATCTCCTCAAATTGTAATGCTCATTGCTTGGTTGGCGCTGGAAGTCGAGGACTCACACTCACACACAACCAACCAGGCCCGAAAAAGCAAGTCCAATGACAAAAAAGACTCTTGAAGAGTTCAGTTTAGTTCAGCACAAGGCTTCACCAAAAAGAATTACCAACTCGTTTCTCTTCCCACATTCCGCCCCGTCTTTCTTTCCTTTCTCCTCTCTTCCGTTACTCTTTACCATTTATTCCAAGGAAAGTACTTGAGAAAAAATTAATAAGGGGATCCCTTTCTTTAGGTTTCTTTTCAATCTATAACTGGCTACCTATGGCTCAAACTGAGTCATAGTCATCATAATAATGACAGGTATCGGTGGGTGTAAAAATTATTGGTTTCTAAACCTTAATTTGATTTTGATTTCTTCGTTGGATTAAAAATCAGGTATTCCATGACCACGTTAGGTCAGGAAATAGGAGGAATGGAGGAAGGTGATATGGTATGGAATTTCTCCTTTGATTGTTTTGATGGTATAACTTTTTATATGACATGGACATGGAAGTGGGGCATAGTCGTAAATGAGATGAGACGAGTGGGGGGGATGAGCAGTGGGTAAATAAATAGTTATTAGAACTCCTAAACTAAAGTCACTCTTCTAGGATGTACAGTACTAGTAATAGTTTTAGAAAGTAGGGCAGGACAGTGGAATAGAAAGGAAGTTGTGGAGAAAGGATAGAAGGTATTTTGAAGCCCTGGAGAAAGTTCCTTTTCCTTTTTGGGGTCCTCCAATAATAGTAGAGGGGAAAGTGAAGTCATGATGGTGGTGGTGGATTCCAAAGGGAAAGGATTCGAACAGAATAGAACTCTATTGGAGTCAGAGTGAGAGTCAGCTAGCTTGAAAATAGAAAAGGAAGGCTAGATTTCTAGAGTAAGTATCTAGGAGTTGTTAGAATAGAATCCTTGGGTGATCTAACCATGTGAATATATGTATTGGGCTAAGTAGTATCCGTCAGTTTCCTGAATGCTCGGCTCATCATGTAGTAAAGGGTGGAACAAAAGGACAATATGCTGACGAAGGTGAAGCAGAGGAGACAATGGTCCGACCAAAAACCCTTTTCCCTTTTGGTTTTAGATTTTGGCTTCCTTCTGACTTTCTCTCTCCTCTTTTCAATGGGATCTCTTTTCGAATTCCTAGAGTGAACTTATTCCGGTGACTCCCTGGTCTGGCTTCTTACCTTCCTTCCTTGGATTGGTCTTTCGGACTCTATTGTCTTCATTCTCCAACGGTTTCCTCCGAAAGTCCAAATTCACCCCAATCCAATCCTCGGAATTCAACACTAACAGACACCGATTTTCTCGGAGTATGCAATGCACTGGCTCACCTGTTTGGAGGACTTAATCCGAATCGGATTGGAGGAAGTTGACTTGTACGATTTCCCTTAGAAATGAAATAATAGAATAATAAGTGGGTTCACGTTGCTTTTTGAAAATATAAAGAAAGGCGTATGTATAAGTGTATGGGGGGAGATTCTCAGAATATGAATGAAGACGGTAACTTAGTTACAGTCACGGTCGCGGTACGGCGAAAGCCAAAGTGATGCATGCAATGTGGGACTCACATTATACGTTGTGCTTGATTTGATTCGTCCTAAATGGTATCCGTGAATCCCTGACCGAGGAATTCCGGAACTGACTATTCACTATTTGCACTTCGTGTGAATGACTTCCGGTGCTTTTCAACTGGACGACTCGGACTCAAAGAGTGTGGACTATCGTCTTGGAAGGTTGTCTTATGTTTGGGTGTCTGCATTCACCTTATTTCTTGTGTGGCTGTTTCTTTTGATCCACCCTCTGTATTACTACGAGTTTGTGTTCGACCATATCTATGTCAAGAAGCCCCAAAATTAGATAAACCCTTATTTCGAGTCTACCGCGGCGGAAACTCACCCAATCGCCGCAACGTGAACTATAATCATAGACTTAGCTTGCGAAGAAATGTTTGGTGTAACAAATGTTTGTCCTACTTAAAATGTGCTTAATAATATTAGTCAAGTGAATAATTACCTGAAAATTTGCACAATTCGTTTTCTTGTAATGTGACTTGGAGGGAAGAGACAGATGGGCTTGGGAGTAAGGACTCTTAGGAAAACCTGTCTTTAAAATGTTAGTTAGAAGAGAAGAAAAGAAGTTTTCCTGTGCAGAACTGAGAAAAGTTTTTCGCTTTCTCTTTTTTTACTTCTTTCCATCCATTTTGCATACATACATTCATGAGATGGCTAAGAAAGATCATCTTTCGAAGAGTCAAAGTGGATTGTACGCACCCAAGTCTCATTTTTTGCACTTATCATTGACTTTGACTTTCCCCATTCCACCTCTCCCCTGTCATATCACTTAAGATGTTTTTGTGTCTTACGAAGACCGGAAAGGATCCTACCTCTTTTATAATATTCTTTTATAATATTCGTTTCTAAACTTCGAGTTTGTTTAAATTGTGTCGTCGTAGTGGCATCCGTCGAACTTATTGTTAGGCTAGGGGTACCTTCTCTAGTAGTACAAATGGAACGAAATCGATCTTGAAGAAGAAATACGGAGGGAATGGTGTTTGACCATTTGTGACTGGTAATTTTAAATTAATGGGTGTATATTTCTAATTGTCACAATGCTTTGAGGTTTTTCACCGGAAATAATCTCTTCAAATTACAGAAATATTTATTGCAAGTTTTGAAGAACAATAAAAATTAAGTCTTTGTGTAGTTTAAGTGTTATTAGGATAGGACTGATACTCTGGGTTAAGTAAAGTTTGAGTTGGGTGAAGCATTTCATCTCGCGGTTGTTCCTGTCGTAAAAGGAAAGAGAAATTCACTCTGTCAGTTCTGGTGAAAATGACTAGCCTGAACCGTTTTTCTGGGAAAATGTTCATGTTCTTTTCATGGAAATAGAAATGAAATCAGAGAATTCCGTAGAATAAAGAACATCTTTGGAGTTTGGACTTACAAGGTGGAAGTTTTGCACTTTATCCTTAACGTTGTAAATGACCATTTCTGAAAATTCGGAATCAATCAAAATGGATCTTTATATGTAAGTGTTTCTGAACACATTTCATTTCAGGTGTAATGTTCAGCTGTACGGGTTGACTTGTTTAGTCTTTTAAGTATTTTCAATTTGCTTGTTTATTTGTGCAGATCTTCATTTTCTAAATTCCCTGAAGTGGAAAGTTGTGTCGTGGCGGTGGGTTCCCTGATAACATTCGGAACGAGTTTCGCTTGCCATTTTATGGTAATTAAAGATTTCACTTATCCGTCGTCCCTGATGGGGGATACATTTAAATTCCACCCGGATCCGGATCTTAAGTAATTACTGGTTTCAGTCCATTCTAGTCTGGCGGTTCTTGCAGACCTTGCTTCCCCAATATGTTGGGTTGGAGGGTTAAATTTCTTGGACTGACATGGTTTGCTTCAGTTTTTTAGGCAGCGTTTTTCTGTCTTCAAGTACAGTCTTCTTCCCAGACCAAATAATGGAAACTACGTTGTTGATGAGACCGTCCGATGTTTAAGCTTACATTAAGGGGAATGTCAATTTAATAAGACGAGAGAGCATTTTATTTATGGTATGACCGTTTAGTTAAAATTCGAATAAAAAATGAGAGGGTTATGTAGGAGGAGTGGATCATGATTGAATTTCCATGACTGTCATACTTGAGTGTGTGTGTGTGTTTGTGTGTGATAGGGTTAGCCGTCCGTTTCGTCGTTTTAGATGGTTATTAGAGTAAGTGGGAGCCAGGCGAGTTAAGTAGAGGTGCGGTTGAAAATCAATATTTGGGGCTAGGAGGAACTAGGAGTTCTAGTGGATTTGGTTGGATTGTGAGAGTTGGACCTCTCTACTTTTACTTTTACTTGTATTTTCTACGGGATGGTAGCGGTACAGGTGCTTTATTCCCCCAACAGTGGTAGTTCTGGTAGTTCGTCTTCTTCATAGTTTTTGAGGTGAATCGTCGTCGTCGTCCATGAGTTTCCTCACTTGAACTTTTCGGCGGCAGGAAACTGGCAGTCGAGTCGAGTTGCTGGTATGGTATGGCGGTTCTTAGTGTTGTAGATTCTTACTGCTAGACTAGTTTCTAGTTCCACAACGCTAGGTTTTTGTTCATTCCCGTTTCTTTCCTTCCTTCCTGTGAGTATTCCTTCTCTAACCTCATTATGGTATTTGATGTCCTCATCTTCTCTCACTTTCTACTTTTTAATGTTCCTCTGAGGGGAGACTGAAAGACTCAATCCTGTGTAGATTCATACCATACTATCTTACCTGTACAATCTACTCTCTGTCTTCTATTCTTGGAGAGAGTCTCTGAGCTACCACGACTACCAGTTTCGTTTATCTCAGGATAGAGATAGAATCCCAAGTATTTGTTTCGCTTCATGTCTTAACACGATTATTATTGCAATCATGATCTCTCGTCGGATTTTAATGCAATCCTCTTGCCCTAATGCCTTTGGAAAGGGAAAGGATAGGAAGAAAGGACCTGATTTATTCATCAAAATCCTCATTTGAATAATATATGTGTCTTTACAAACATACGCAATGTTTCCGGGATGGGTGTGGGAATCGTTTCATTCCCTAATGAACACAGGTTAATTAGTGGAATTTACAAGGACGAACGGAGGACGGGTTGACTACTTCAGGATTTTGATGGGTCTGTAGGTGAAAGTGCGTTGAGTTGAGTGGACACTCCATCAAATAGGGTTTAGAATGAATGTAGAATGTAGCTCCCTGGCACTGGGATTCTTTATGGTCAAAATAAATCGTCTATACACCTTGTCTTGAGTGGGAAGACTTTGTAGCAGCACCTTCATTTTGAAATTCTGGTTTCATTGAAATCAAAATTCTGCTAAGGTTCTTTCTCTTTTGAAGCAACGACGGGCGAAGTAGGAACTTCAACCAAGAAATTGAATTTGAAGAGAGTTACTTTAAATAATCTTCCCAGCAATTAGTAGGTTGAGTACATTGTAAATATTGTAATCATGAAAGGTAAGGTAAGGAAGGAGAAGGATCTTTTGGTTGATTGTCTCCTCCGCCCCGTAAGCTTTTTGATGACCCAATTAGTGAAGGGATAATTAATGGAAGAGAGAAGGAAAATGAATGGATAGGAAACCAGGTGGGTAGATTGGATGTTGAGAGTTCACTTTCACATCTTTCCTTCGGTTTTTGTGGGCAAGTTCTCTGGCTCTTACCTTATTATTATTTGCTGGCTTTCACCCTCAGTGATTCTTCTTTGATGCACTTGTAATTAATCTGGATTCATTTTGCCAGACCTTCAGAATTCTTAGTGATACATTGAGTCGAGGGTTTGATGTTTGTTCTTTATTCTTTGCAGAACCAGAGAAATATTCTAAGCCATCAGAGCAGTTAGCGTGCAATTATACTTGTTTATTGTTGTTTTCTTATAAAAGAAACATGGAATCGGTTCTTGATAATATATTATATACAGTCAGTGGTTCTCACCGTGTCTACACTAAACATATTCGTCGTTACTACGTGCCATAGTTCTTTGCCACCTCCCCCCCTGAATGAATTCATTTGCTGGCTGAGATCTGTAGTTTGCTAATAATTCTCGGAAGTATCGCACCAAATCGGACTACATTTTTTTGCTCTAGTTTCATAGTTATCTAGCTCCTTTGTCATCTACCTGAATAATATGGTGAAAAGCAATAAGTACTTTCATCTCTCAGAGCGAAACCACAGAATGAATCCCTTGTGTTTTACTTCATATTAAGAGTGCCCAGCTCACAAGGATCACATGATAACCAGATTATCCTTAACGTTCGGCAGTATTTTCTAGTAAAATATTTCCTTGTCACGAGTATGAAGATTCCCTCGGTGGAAGATTTTTTTTTCCATGACTATAGTCTTCGGGCACGCACTTTCATGTTGCTTTCACTGGAATATGTCCTCACGTTTTAAACATTTCTATACCATCAGTGAACCAAAATTCAAGTTGAAGTCAATTTCGGATCCATTGGTGTGATCTCTGAAGGTGGGTTTCTGATCGATCCGGCTTTTACTTGAAAAGTGGTTTCCTTGTCAAGTTGGGCTATGTGATACGTATATTCATTCTCATCAAGTGGATTAGAGATTCTCATGTTCCTTCAGACTCATGATGATCAGTTGTCCTTGTCCTGTTATTGCCTGTATGGACCTGAGTAATCACACCTCAACCCTAATGAGTCATCTCGTCGGTCCTCACATTTTGTAAATTAAACTTGTATCTAACACCTCCGTCACTGCCATATTGGAATGCACATGTTATATTTTCTTCCTACCCCGACATACCTCACGGCATTGGACGGAGGAAACTTTCCAACCTGGTATTCATGTCTCAAAAATGTAATTAAACCTTCTTCTCTTTAACTTCATCATGCCTGGATGCTATGCTCGTGAGTCCACGATATACAGTCCAGACTATAATATTAAGACCAGACTATAATCATCATGTTTGCTCTGACGAACAAAATCATTTTCACCCATTTGTAATAATTTCAATTTGTTTTCAATTTTATTTTAATTGACTTTACTAATTACTAGTGAAAATAGCTTACAAAACGGGAAGCAACTCGTGGTATTCGTTCGGACTTTCTGAATGCTATCAGTTTACCATAGAGGGTCTTGATTTTGATCATTTAATTTTTGTCCATATGGAAAGTTTAAAGCTTGAAATATTATTCGGAGTATTATCAACGTTCACTACCATCTGTTATTGGCATTCAAATCTTTCGTTGTTACATCAGGTTCACTACTTAGCCATTTTTTTCTATTCGCTTCACTCGTTAATGGTTTCGACCGTGGTTGTGTGCAGGAAAGGAAAGGATCATACATATTTGTAAAAAGTTGAAACATTTTAATTCAAGTGTCAAGCGTTGTTCTTGTGCCATCTTTTGAATGTATAATTTTTCATTGTTTTCACCGGTTAGCAATGGTCGGGTCGTGACTGGTTCTCTTTTAGAGTAGCCAATTTATTGTCGCTAAGGCGTCTCATCTTTTGAAATGGGTGGTCAAGTGGCGCCTCACATTTGCCATACTCTGAAATGCAACAAAGGTCGCTAACAATGAGTGTTATGCCTTGATTGCATTTGTATAACTAGTTTCTTGATTGTCACTTTTTGCTAAAGTTTAATCTGTACTTTTACTGAACGAACCTAATGCTCTCTATCTACAACTCCTGTCCACAAGGATAAGTACGGTCAATAGTTTTCTGTGGATTAATGATTATTAACCCGTGGTACGCGATGTACTTTGATGGCATGTTCATACGTTTGAATTTAAATAAGAAGTTGTCAGAATTTCTGGAAGCTGGTACCTGCAATGCCAAAGACCATACATTTGTGAATCTTTATTACAGTTGACTAGAAATTCAATTATTTCGTATCAATGGTGATTGTCTAGTTTTTCCAATTTTTTTTAAATCCCACCATTTATTTAACAGCGATCTGACTGTTTGTATGACTTGCGCATGTTTTCTTGGACATGGACGCGATATGAAAAAACCTCCAACGACTTCATTTGAATATATTAAAATTATTAAACTGTATCATAACTGAAAATCTGTGTCTTCACTTACGTATTTTAACCGACTGCGGCTCTCATTCGTACATTATGTGTATAACTAACTAAATCTGTATTTGTTGCCTTCTTTTTTTCTGCAGGAAAATTAGAGAAGCTAGAGTTTCAAGCCGAAACCAAGATGCTGCTAGAAATTGTTGCCAAGTCCCTGTATTCTGAGCAAGAGGTAAGTCAAGTGTTATTGTACGTCAACTGAAGTAGTTAAGTAGTCGGAAATAGGGTGAATGTAATAGGAAATCCGAGAAAAATCTAGGTGAAGCTTCTTTTGCAAAGTATAAGATCAGGGAAAACTAGTTTCTATGAGTGGAATGCCTTCGACAATTCAATTCTAGCCATTCTACTTGTGTGTATTTCCATTTTCATTTCATTTTGCCCTTGTCAAAAAATACGAGCTGGTTTTCCTTCTTGTTTTTCAAAAAAAATTAAGTTCCACTGAATGACTAACGCATCGAATCTACGCAATGCATTCCAGGTAAGTAAACATCTATGTTTGGTCAAATATAGAAGTTGATGATCACGTCACCAATTAAATTTTGAAGTACAATCTAAATTTCGAATTATTTAAATTATTTAAATTATAAACTTTTGAAATTACCTGGAAGCCTTTGTACGAAAGAGAAATTGAGTGCTCGCTGATGAAACAAAACTTAGCATTATGTGTAAGCGAATTTCTTTTTCGTAGATTTTCATCAGAGAGCTAATATCAAATGCCAGCGATGCGCTAGAAAAATTTCGATTTCTATCTACGACATCAGGAACGAATTTGGATAATCTCGATCGAGCTTTGGAGATAAATGTATCTACCGACAAGACGGCAAGAACAATTACAATTCAGGTAAGACTTGGTGGGGCACGTTTAGTTTCCCTTGTTTTCTGCTGTCTGAATTTCCATAACTTGTCGCAAGATTCCTGTAATTTCATATTTAAATCACTGATAACTGCGAAACACATCTGACTTAACATTCTTGTTTCCTCTTATCAGGACTCTGGTTTGGGTATGACGAAAGACGAGTTGATTTCAAATTTGGGAACCATCGCAAGGTCTGGATCTAAGGTAAGTTGGATTTTTTCCAATTACGTGACATACTCAGTCAGAGTTGTCCCGAAATGAAACTTTGAATGGGAATGCCACCCGTGTGTGTATTTATAGATTTCAAGAACCTGTCCCAGGCGACCAGGTTCACTTGTAGTATAGTGTGACAAAATGTGGCCATACAGAATAGGTCAAGTCTCAGGTGGTGACAAGTTTTGGATTTGGGGATTTTGTGTTTTGTAGCTTAGGATTGAGTGACAGATGACCCCGTCTCGGTCGTTGGGACGAGTTCAATTGTATTCAGAATTCTGATCTAGAATTTCAATTGCATATCATTAATTTGGGAGGAACGACATGCAAACAAAGGTGTCTCGGATGGATAGATTTGGTTGTTTTAGAGTAAGATTGTAGAGGAGAGAAGTCTGTGTTTGGATGAATAAGTAAGGAATTTTGGGATTGAAAAAGTGTATGTCTGTGTGTGGTTTTAGAGGAAGAGAATGATGAGAGAAGAGGTGAATTGATTAGAATGAGAGAGTGAGAGTGAGAATGAGTGATTTTGATGAGGACTTGCCTAGGAGAGACGAGGGGACTCACTTTCTAAAGAGTAGAGTTTATTGAAGGTTTGACTTTGTCGGCGGATCCTCTCTTGTGGCAACTCCAACTTGCCTTTCTCTTCAACGACGTCCCGATCCCGATTCCCGGACCAACACACTAGCGCCAGTATCAGGAACGGAACGCCGAAACCAGACCACATCCCAAGATCAGTTGAATAGTGAGTGGAGTCACACAGCGGAGAGGCCATGAGGTCTACCCAATATTCATCTACTGACTGGAGTCTGCCACCGAGACCAAGGAACACTCAGCTCTGCTTTCTCCAAATTCACTTTCTCCACCCCGACTTTCACCACTTCTACTTTCCTTTGTTAGATCAGGTTTCGTGAAATAAAATTGAAAATATGTTTTTGTACTGACATACAAGACGTTCCTATCCTACGTTTTGAATATCTAAATCGTGTGGCGGTAATTATTTCTGTATCTTAGAACTTGGCTAACATTTAAAGGCTCAGGAGGCAAACATTTTCAAAGAGAAGTTTCAATACCAGCACCCTCGTGTTGCCCCCACCTCACCCACTAATATCGATGGATGTCCTATTTTTACCCTGGACAACTTTACTAGGTTTCAGAACACACTTCAGAAACAAGAATTTAAAAAAAATGTAGTTTCATACGCTCCGACACTCTGAAAATGCTAATGATACTTTCCTGCCGGACAACTTTTATTAGATTGCGTATCTAGCTTAGAAAACAATTTTTGTACAGAAAATGTTTCAATGCAAACACATTCGATGTAACCAGATTCTCCAATGTGGAAATGGTGATGGTATTTTCCAATTTGAGAAAGGAATGTTGAATTCTCAACCAAATTAAGATTATAGGTATACAATGCGAATGAATAATATTTTGAATTCTCGCATTGAAATGTCCGAGCTTGCTCTGCAAGCTAGGGCTAAAAGCTTGAAAAGTTCTTTCGTAGGATGAGGACTGGTAGTAGAGACTTGTGATTTTTTTGTTTACCAAGGAATGACCCTAAAGGTTATACGAAAGCAATTGTCTTTAAATAATGCGTAAGAAAGCCATATCACCAATTTATTTGGGAAACTTTAAGTACCCGCCACAAACTTATGGACTGCATCATGTAACATTCTTTCGTATGTACTTGCAAACTGCGTTTCTCTAAACATCGACACGACAAGTAAAATTCCAAAGCAGTATGGTAGGAGTCAGAAGGGTTAATTTCAAAATGCTCGAGTCTTCTCGCTTCGATGTGAGCTTCAATTTCATCCAAAATTCATTAAATTATTAACTACGTTTTTCGCGAGGAGTCAGAATATCTGCAGAGTGTAGACTCTAAAAAGGAAAATATGTCAAGGTGAGATGTGAGCTTTGAGACTTCTCCTGCTACTCATGAAATGAAATCAAATGAAGGGAAGGTTTGAGGAACTAAGTAATTTATACGGATCTTGATTGTTCCCACTTTTTTTTCCGCCGAAGACTAAGAATTGAGAAGGAAGATGTGTTTCACAATTTGTAACCTCATAGAGTCTGTCATGCCATCTATGGCTACCCCGCAGAGCTTTGTCCAAATAGAGACGCTCGACCTGAACGAAGTAGAAGGGACAACCACCATCCTAATACTTTCACTTTGTCTTGTATTGGAAAGTAGGTATTAGTAAGTATATTTTAATAAATTAGTAAGGTCGATTGTAAATGATTGATAAAACTTAGGGAGGTTAGTCTAAGTCAAGATGGATGCATTTGTAGGTTTTATTTTTCAAATGGTAATAACTACAGACGTTTCTCTCTCTCTTTCTCTGTCCTGTCCCTATAATTACTTGAGGAGAAAGCTAAAGCTAGAGAGAAAGACTATAGGGAAATGTAGTTCATATGTTTTGAGTTGGTTTGGTTTCTGTGTTTGGAGACACCGTATCCAGTCCTTATGTTAGTAGTAGAAGTAGAAGTATTCTAGATATTCTAGAATCTAGAGTCAGGGACATGACCGGGAAATAGCGTAGCCGTAGCTGTAGCATGACATGGCATCATCAAGTCTTGGGATCGATCGTGTCGGGGAAAAGTGAGCAAAGAGCGTGTGATACTGTCCCGGGTTTCTCATTTCCACCCAAACTCATTTTGCACTGTCGACTCCTCACTTTTTTTTTTGAGTTGGGTTTTCCTGTTCCTTCCTTTCCTGACTGACTATTTCTTACGTATATTTTCTGGTCGGTGTCTCCGAAAGTCGGTTGAGGAATAATGGAATTGGCGGGAGTGGAGAGAGAGAAAGACAGGAAAGACTGTCCTAGAGAATGCCGGGACCATACTAGCCAAGTCAGACTTATCCTGCAGGCCCTTCACTCCACCACTCAATCCTCCCCACATTTGTAATCTTTGTAATTAATTAATCATAATTAAGTTTAAATTTTTTCTCTTCCATCAAAAAAATATCTTCTCACTCATCCTATAATTTCATGTTTGTAGTTATCGCTGTCAGAAGTTAATAATTGGTTTGTAAGTCCTTCCTGATGCTACACAAAGCAGGGGTTTCATCTCTCGGGCGAGTGTGATTTTGTGGTTGCTTTAAAACAGATTCTTGCAATAGTGTTATGAGTGTTTTCCTTACTACTGAGGGTGGCTAAATGGAAGCCTACTTATTCCTTACGAAGGATGTGAATTATGTCAAGGGAAAACCGTCAAAACTTATGAAACACTCTTGTCAAATGTTGACGATTTTTAGCTCACTGGTTAAAATGGGTAATTGTCATTGCTGGATAAATGAATGTTAGTTAATTGCTTAAAATAACCTGTTGTCAACATGCGGAATATTTTTGCCAGCAAAGATTAACATAATTATTTTAATTAAGACGGGAACATTGGATAGTAGAATAGAACTAATTTATTGTGGATAAGGTTGGATGTTATGGATAATGTATCTAAAGCCATATATCGCAAATATCATCGTGGATAAGACACGTGGAATAATGTATCCCATTCCCAATGCAATCGTGGAAGTCAGTGCTTTGAATTAGAATTGGATTGACGAACGAATTTGGATTCAGAGGGAAAGTAATTCTGGAATTCCCACCGCTTGCCTTGCCTTCTTACGTATCAATCTGTTTTGGCTTATATAAATGCCACTTTAAAATTTTTGATTGGGTTATGGTTTCTGATAATTTGTCATTTGAATAATTCGTGATTTTTGTACGTATGTCTGAAACAAGCTTCGGAGTTGTGCGTCTATTTTTTAAAAATAATGTTTCTTTATTTTGTATAATTCCAGGCGTTTTTAGAGAGTCTAAAAGAGAGTCAAGAAGGAGGAGGAGTCGTGCCTAACACAATTATTGGAAAATTTGGTGTTGGTTTTTATTCATGTTTTATGGTAGCAAATAAAGTGGACGTTTATACTCATTCCGCGAAGTCTGGATGTGTTGGCTACAAATGGTCATCTGACGGGTAAAATCATTTTGACTTTCTTTTTCTTTACTTTTTCCTTCATATTTTTTTGCGTGGTGGTGGATTGGGAGGATATGAGATATGATAGGAGACTGATGATGTGGGAACCCGGTTGTACTTCACTTTCTCTCTTACTCTACCCAGCCTATGAGGAACTGGGTGGTGGAAGAGCTAACTGATCTCGAAACTTGACGCCTCTTCTTTAACGTTAAACCCGATTATTGAGACTCCGATCACCCTCATTACCTCCACTCCATTTATTTGGATTCCTTCAACTCAACCTCTTCTTATCTTTGGATCAATTCCGGTTTCCACTCCAATCCCTGTCCTCAAGAGCACTCTCTGCGTCTGTACTGATGTGCACTGTTTCTATATGTTTCTACGACCGAAGGAAGTAAATTTCCAGCTGTCCCCGCACTCTATTTCCAAGTGGATGACTCTTCAAATTATGCCTTTGATTTTCTTCTCACCCCTAAGACCATTTACTCTAAACAACATTTTTATTTATATCAGAGATATTGTTATACTCACTCATTGGATAATAATAATATTATGAAAATCAACCGTGATATCAGTTGATTGTAGACATTGATATTTTTCGATATTGCGCATGGTCTACTTGACTAGTATGATTAATTTTGGACAGGGTATTCATATTTTGTTGGAGTGAATTCTTAGATAACATTAGATTAGAATGTTGTCATTGTGGTCTCGTGGTAATGCCATGCCTTATGGAATAAAGTGAAATTGGTCTTTTGAAGAGAAAGTTATCGTATGGTGGTGGTAGGAAAGAATATTTTTCCTTTTCCCCCCACTCCTCAAATGACAGGAATGGATGACATACATTGGACTAGACAGACTAACGGGTTGTGGTAGTTCGACCATGATAAACTTCTTTTTTTCGCTGATTCTGTATTTTGTCCTGTAGCTTTACCAAACCAGACGAAGAGCCAAGTTGACGGGTTAGTTATATGTATATTATATAACCTATCAACTATGTACCTGATACGGACTTTCACGCCACCACGCACAATGGCAATCCACAATCTTTCTACCATTCTTACCCTTTTAGCTTTTTTCTTTTTTCTAAAATCCGAGCTTGCAACTCTGGAGGAAAGTTAATGTTCAGCTCTCCATACGATTAATTATGATTGTCATTGTTATCTCACACTACCAAATTGCGGGTTCGGGTTGGCTAATACATCCACTTTCTAAGTGAATTGCTCTAGGTGGGTGGGCGGAGAATAAATCTTTCTCTCTTCCTTGTAAATTTCCAAGGTAGGGGTTTGATCAGGGAAAAAGCATTTCTTTGTTAGTGAAAATCCTTTAGGACAAAAAACAAATCATTCAGATGGATGGGAAAGTTTGGCTCGTTGTCTTATATGCATTATAACCTGTGCTAGACGACCAGCCCATATTAAGGGGTCAGGGTGGCGAACATTTGATTCTATAGTTGTAGGTAGGTAGTCTTAGCTTACAGGGTACATATAGGGATTGGTCATTTTTCTTAACTCCGAAGCTTCCCATAACTCTTCATTTTGTGTTTTCTTCCTCATTCGTTTCTCTTACCGTACTACCTGTTCAATTTAATGACTAAGATTAACCAAAAACCAAAAAATTAAGACATACCGTAATGTACCGACGAACCCGGGGTAGTTACTGATTAAACCCTGACAGGTTAGTGTAGTCCGGAACGTCGCGCTTGAACTCTTTAGGTTCGGCGTGCTTTCCTACTTATCTGGATGGGTAATCGTGTATCGGCTTGGTGTGGATGGAGGACTATTGGCATGTCTTTCAGTACCGATGCAGGTCCACTGGAAGTTACCTGCAGTTGGAGGGACTGTTGTAATAGCAGTGGTCCTCTTAGAGTCCGCGTCTCTAAGAGAAGGGTGCACGGCATAACGACCTGTCACGAGGGCGTCGACAGTTCCGGAAGAAATAAAAAAATAAAAGATTACTGCCCTGTGTTTGTATTTATTCCGACTCGAGAAAGCAGACTTTCACCACTTTCTCCAAAAGGATCAATGGAGAAAGCTGATGAAACAAACGGCTTTTATTCGTTATAATGCGGAAACTTGACTGAAAAGCTGGCCATTATATCAGTGTAGAGGCCAATACTTTCTCCTTTGTGGAAGTCAAGAAAGATTACAGACAATTTAGGTCTGTTTCAAAGTTACTTCGAATTTAAAGTACGACGGTTAATTTGGAGTATACAATTTTCCATTCCTAATCTTCGACTTGTTGTTTTTGGTTTACAGTACTGGGTCATACGAAATCCAGGAGGCTAAGAATGTGGAGGGAGGAACCAAGATCGTTATCCACCTCAAGCCTGAATGTCGTGAATTTGCATTGGAAGAGACTGTTATGAGTAAGAAATTTTTGTGTAATTTTATTTTGAAATCAAAAGCTTTCTTTCGGGAGTGTCGGATTAGAAGATATTTTTGTAGCGATATTAGAATTTGGAGTTAGGAAAGATTAAGTACTATATGCAGGCATTGCAGGCAAGGCGATGTTAGTAATTTAGAAGGGCGTACGAACATCTGACAATATGTCAAAATGTGGCCAGAACTCT
Source organism: Protaphorura quadriocellata (assembly GCA_034698945.1). Lineage (NCBI taxonomy): Eukaryota > Metazoa > Arthropoda > Collembola > Poduromorpha > Onychiuridae > Protaphorura > Protaphorura quadriocellata. Next base: position 75,097 of record JAQGCA010000006.1, on the reverse strand, counting down.
GGAATATAATTTTCTTTTTGAACGATGAATTTATTTTGACTTTATTATGACAAGTATTAGTATTGCTTTGACCTATTTTCATTACCTCATGTTCGGTTAGGTTGGGGAAGGTTGCGTGATTGTGATGTTGATGTAGTGAAACCAGTGCACGTTTTGGTTTTTGAGGCATGACATGACGTGATGCGAACTGTTCACCTTTAAACGGGTAATTGACACGTTCAGTTGAATCTTTGGAGGCATGACTCTCCCTGTCACCCGTGTCGTGTCACTATAGAATGTCATGTCCTCTTTAAATGTTTCTAGTTGTCTTGTTGCGGTTAATGTACAGAGAAAAGCACAAAGACGAAAGGAGTATCGTATCGTGCCCAATATTAATACTGATCCCACGCAGCTAATAAAACTATCAGGCTGAAACATTCAGAATTAGTAATTCAAAGTCAAGTATCCAGGTCAAGGATACGGAGAGTTTTATCGGTTGATGAAATAGTATTCTGATTCCTCGGTACTTGCAAATAGTTGCAAATTTGTGAATATTTAGTAATGATATGCAAGCAGGTGTGAGGTTGAAATGACGGAAATATATGTGCCGACGAATCTGTCATACTTGTGCTCAGGGCACTTTATGTAACCTCTCTGTTAGACTTTTGAGTTGATCTGGCTATTCCAGGAAGTTGTTTTCCAGGTCTGGAACAGGTTCAAGTTGCCAACATCACTAAGAGAAGAAGTTGTATTAACCGCACTTAAAGGATCATCGCAAATCTTACAACACCATCTTTACTCTCCTACAACACCTGCTTTACCATAATCAACTACACGCTACATTTATGTTTTAAAACCCATTATTATTATTATTTGAAATTGATGTGCCATTTTTTAAAATCATTTTGTTGGCTGTATACTGTGCTGAAAGGCAACCTTAATTGTAAGGCAGTGATCTTATTAAAGATATTTCTCTCTAAAAGATGTGTATGTTGTATGTAATTTTTTAACTTCAAGATCCGGTCTAAAAGAGGTTTAATTTTTATTTCACAGAGGTGATCAAGAAATATAGTAATTTTGTTGGAAGTCCAATCAAGCTGAATGGACAGCAAATCAACACAGTGGGAGTAAGTTTCTCTTCCTCATTACATAATTCATTTGGTAAAACTGAAAGTGGTCAATATATGTGTCTTAATTCTCAAACTAATTCATTGTGTTTGTTCAATGCATGTTCCATTGTCCAATGGTTTATTTTAAATATAGTTTTTAGTTTTTACCGTAAGACCAACCACTTAAGATAATTTTTGCTGTTTCAGACACTGTGGCTGAAGGATCCTAAAAGTGTTGAGCAAAATCTACACGATGATTTCTATAGGTTTATTAGTGGATCTGCGGACTTGCCGCGATTTACTCTTCATTTTCTTACGGACGTGCCTGTAAGCGTCCGATGCCTACTCTATTTTCCTGAATCAGCTCCTGGTAAATGCTTCAGAATATCGTAATAATACTTGTATCAGAATACCAGAGACATTTATTACTTGAGAAAGTATCTTCTTGAACTGTCTTAGAAAACTGACGAAATCTGTGGAATTTGTTTGAATAAACTTTGATGTATGAACATATTGTGAGACAGTCATGGTTGAAGTGATTGGAAACTTGTATAAATAAACTTGCCACACTTCCAAGTATTCCAAGGCTTTCAGTTTACTTTCCTCATTAGTACACCTAGTCTTGTGATTATTCCACTTGGTTAATTCATAACTGGAATATTATTCCTTTGATTTGGTTTCCCCGTCCTGTCTTCGAGAGAAAGGACAAGACAAATAATTGTTCATCCGTTAAAGTTGTAGTCAATCCACAGTTCACAAGTCTGTTTACCCTTCCTTTACTCTCTGTTATTCCGAGTTGACTTATGATTGGATTAGGAAGTAAGGAGCAATCAAACAGTGCAGAGGGACAGCGATATGATATTAATAAATTGTTTCCAATGATTGAAAATTATAATTTACAGGGATGTTTGATGCTGCTAATGCAGAGGTTGGTGTGGCCCTGTACTCAAAAAATGTCCTCATTATGTCGAAAGCAGACAGTGTTATTCCAGTTTGGCTGCGCTTCCTCAAAGGTATGTCTCCATTTTGCCTTTGTTCCTCTTGCTCTGATGTTACCAGTGTCTTTTTTTTTTAACTTTGTAGGAGTTGTAGATTCGGAGGATATCCCATTAAACTTGAGTCGTGAGCTGCTGCAAGAAGGCACAGTGATTAGGTATGTACCAGAGGAAGACAATTATTTCAATTTATGGTATATATGCGATTTTTTGGTTTCGGCTTTCCAATTGTGAGGATTTCGACTGAGATATTTACTTTGGCGTAATGTTTGCTACGTTTAAATCCCATGAACCCGTTCTAAACGGGAAATTAAATTTTCATTGAATGTTTTCGGAAAAGTTAATAATTCACTTTCTAATTTGTATTACAGAAGGGTGAGACGAGTTGTTATCAACCGAGTCCTTAGATTCTTACATGATATGGCGAGGAAGAAGTCAGAACAGTTTATCAAGTTTTACCAGGACTATGGTTTTTTTCTTATGGAAGGAATAATGCTCGAGCCCGAGCAACAGACCAAGGTTTGTTGATGACTTAGTACGGCATGTTTTACTAAATATGAGGGGAAAATGTTGTGGAAAAAACTTTAAACTGTTTAAACACGGGGTAATTATTCACGATCGGAGAGCCAGTATGACTACCACATTTCTATTCAATTTCTGTATTAATCGTTTGAGTAAAATAACTTCCAGTACCACTTAAAGAAATACTGAGAATCAACCTGGGAAACCAAATAGCAAAAGGGGTTACTAATTATATCAATCACAATTGTTTATATCAGGAGGAAATAGGTAAACTATTACGCTTTGAGACATCCATGCAGCCGGCTGGACACAATATCAGTTTAGCCGAATACTTAAATACACACAAGTCATCCGATGAGAAGATTTACTACTTGTGTGCTCCAAGGTAACTGACAAGGCTTAACATGAACTTGTGTTTAATTATTTCAGTGTTGGTCGTATATGTAGTATTATTTACTTATTTGTTTCTCTTATTAGTATTATTCACTTATTTGTGATATTTCAATTTTTAGCCGATCCTTAGCAGATAGTTCGCCATATTTGGATGCTTTTAAATCGAGGGACACGGAGGTACTATTTTGTTTCAATCCACACGATGAAATGATTTTGAATCAGCTGGGTCAGTTTGATGGTCGAAAATTTAGTTCTATTGAGACGGAAATGTGGCTGACCAAGGAGAAAGTGGACACCGATTTATTAGGTAACGTAAGACTGATTTATGTAATAAATTATTGCGGGTTTGGAAATCCCGATATAAATCTTGACGTTAAATGTTTTCTGTATTGTTCCAGTCACAAGTGGACTGACAAAAATGGAAGCTGAGTCTTTAAGTTCTTGGTTTGAGAAGACTTTGAAGGGCCAAGCAGCCAGCGTGTCCTTCACTCAAAAACTCGAAACACATCCATGTGCTGTAACAGTTAGAGACATGGCAGCTGCTAGACATTTTTTGAAATTGCAAAAAACGAAAATGCCGAGTGAAACTTTGATGTCTATTCTGCAGCCTCGATTGGAGTTGAATGCCAAGTAACAAAAGGATTTTACTAATTTTTAATTTGTATTTTTATTAAAACAAACTAATGATTTCTAGCCATTTATTATTATCAAATATGTATTCAACTATAGTTGAAACGTTATGTAGTTCGTCTTTTTTACTCATGAATCTAATTGGTTATTTTTAACTCACACAGACATCCAATAGTTAAAAAGCTTATAACTATGAAGGACTCGAATGCTGACCTGGCCAAGTTGGTGGCTGACCATGTAAGCATGTTTCTTGACAAATTCAACCACGCCTGTGTATATTGCGCCAGCAGCGCTTCTTCGAACTGGAAATTCCACCGGCCTGGATTTTATTACACTGAATTTATTGGGATTCGTTTTCTTACATCGAATATTTGTTCTGTTTTTAGATGTTCAAGAACGCTATGGTGGAAGCTGGTTTGGATTTGGACGCCAGACAAGCGCTTGCGCAGGCCAATAATTTGCTACTATTGAGTTTGAGTGATTCTAGTTCTTCTAAAAGTTAACTAACACGGATTAAGTTAACAGTGTTCAGTTTAGACTAGTTTTAAAGATATATTCTGAAATGCAGTTAAATAAAATATTTCGTACTTTCAATCCTCATATGTGTCCTCTCCGTTCTTATTTCAGAATTAGGAATTGCTGTAGATTTTTCTGTTATTAGCCCTTTACCACTATATAAGTTGGCGTGGGATAATAGCAAGAGTTGACAGTGATTTGTTGGATTTGGTTGCGGTGACTGTTAATGAGATTAATTAGAAGTATTTGTCTGTGTGGAGCTAATTGAAACTTTAATATACTTTGACTGCGTTTGGCCGGTTTCTCGCGTTCTCCATTCTTCCCTAAGAAAATCGCGGCCACCCTTTCCGTGTCTCATATATCTAGGTTTTGAACGTTTATTGTAGGATCGTTCCCACCCAAGGATTAAATAGATAAGCTTCCATAAGATATCCGATTTAGATTCTGATTGCCGAATTAGCTGATCCGCGATTTTGAGATTATATAGCCGAATATCTTATTTGCTGTAGGCATTATTCCCATACGCGTCTACTGTTTGAAGCCTGCAGTACTCTTCAGGAAGTAGAGAAAGAATGGTTCGACATCTGAAGGAGAAACCGTCCGCGGAGGGAACTCACGCGAATTTGATTGGACCTTACACTTTTGGTCCTCATGGTTTTTAGAATGACGTCACAACACGTAGGTCAAGTACTTGTGAAGCCAAACTTTTCTGAATCATAACTACAAAGTTTGAGTGTGTAGAGAAAATCCCGGATAGTTAACTTATGCCTTCAGTTTACTGGAAAACTCTTCGAAAATTGACCTAAATTTCTTGCCTCGAAGAGAGTCCTCGGATCTTTAATGATCGTCGAACTACGACTATAAATAGAACTACGATTATAAATGGTTAACCCTCCGATCCAGAATCTTGTCTTTGAACCCAAACTATTAAAAGCGGTTTCCTTTGTCTAGTTGACGAGTGTTTCGGACTGACTCGTAAAATCCAAATTGTAAAATGTTCTACTCCTTAACCGAACCTAGTCTGTTTTGAATAAAGACTTTATTCGATTTGAACCATTCACATGTAAATGGTGGCCGAAATAAGTCTAAAGTTATGGAAACGACAGAAAAATCCGGGAAGTGTCCATCTCCATCCAGTAGAAATTAACAAAGATGCCGAGTGAACGTTTCCGCTGTGACCACTAGAATCCCAAATTCTCTTGAACTTAACCAAACCAGAGAATCAAATGAGCAATTTTGTTCATAGATTTTTTTTGAAATTCTAAAACTGTATTTTGTTTCTACCTTTCCATTTTTTCAGACAATAATATGATTGTACGGATGCTTAGCACAAGGAATAACTGAACTCTACAAATTACTCTACTCTAAATTCTAAACACTAATTTTGCCATACGAATGAATGGCGGGGCTAAGGTTTTAGTGGAAGTGATGAAATGTCACATGAAGGGGGGTTATGGGGAGAAGGGTAACAACGAGGCAACGGATAAGTAGTCAAGCCATTTTACTTAAGTTTAATTAACCACTCTGGCCGTTATAATTGAGAATAATAGTTTAGTCTTGAAAATTGGTATAAGATTAAACTTAGAGTAAAACAGCTTTTTACGAAAATAAACACACTGGACTGCTGCACTTATTCCGTACGTACGTTAATAGACTCATATTATATGACTCATGACATTTGACCCCTAGTACGCATTATACGAAATATATATTAGAACAAACTACTACAACCTGCCTTCCCTGTAATCGTACCAATCCAATTCCCCTCGTTCGGAAATAATGCCATAAATTAATAGCTCCGTAAATTTTGACAATTTGTAGATTATATTAGATTGCTTTCAATATTTTTTTACGTGTACACATTTAACATTGCCAGACAACAACGATGACAAAAATTGGATGACGATGAGACTAAATTAGATAATTAAAAACTAACAATCTCCTCCTCACATTGCAAATTACGTGCTTTACAGCCTAATCAAAAAAAATGATCAAACACGTAGTTACGTACAACTAATATCCACAATAGAGCGAACACTCAAAAACACATAGTTTCTTGTAGTCCATTTTTGCTGTCCATTTCATCTCAACGATTCTTTTTAACGACTAGATTTCTTTTATAATGGAAAGGTTACGTATAACATATTTCAGATTTATAAGACATCTTTCATGACTCACTTAACTTTAAACTTGGGTCTTGTTTACTAACAAATATTGGGCAAGAGGATCATAATGATTGTTGTGTCGACAATGTATTCAATAATTACAAATCAATGCAACAATCAGAATGTGTTGGACTGGACTAGGTATAGTAACAATAGTATTACACCATCTTTTATTTTTTTGTCAAAATTTACAGGCCACATGATTAATGACAGGGGGGAGTTTGGATGAAGGAACAGCAGCTTAATGACTATTTACAGTAAATTCACATCTTCTCTCTGCATAAAATGAGTACTTATTCCTCATTCATAGATTCATCATTTGTTTTGAAATTAACGTTTTTTTTTGGAATGTGGAGATATTCTTTTTTTTTGACTGGTTGACATCAAATAGAGTGATGACGACCGACGATACAATTTATTATCCGGAACACTTTCCTGAACGAACTGATGACAAAGACACATTAAACCAATATTTTCTTAAGACATTGTTTTAATATGTACGTAGAGTTTAGGAAAAGGTGGTGGACGACTTTTATACTCAATATAATGTTTTTTTAAGTATTCATGTAACGTCCCAAATCTATTAACACATATTAACCAACTACTTAGCCTATCCGGTCTGGAACATCATGACGACTCTATTCTAATCATATTTAGTTCTTGGTGTACAAGTAGATAGCTACAATAAGTCCATAAAGACCAAGAACTTCAGCGAAGATGAGAATCAAAATCATGCCGACGAAAAGACGTGGCTGTTGAGCCGTGCCTCGCACTCCAGCGTCACCCACTATCCCGATTGCAAATCCTGCTGCCAATCCACTCAAACCAACCGATAGTCCAGCACCCAAATGAAGGAACCCTCTGAAATCAAACAAACAAAAATCTCAATTAAATCATAATTCACTCTGTTCCGTATGACATATAAATCTCAGAATATTCTCCAGAAACAGACAATATGTTCGACATTAAAAAAATGCCTGGCGACAGAAGGATAACTTTCCGCAATCAAATCCAAACCAATCACTAATTACTATGGATTCACACTTCATCAAATTGATTATGTGTGAATCACAGGAATTGGGAATCGGTGTGCAGTACAAAGCCGAGAATTGACAAATGCAATGAATTAATGAATCACAGTGTGTCAATAACTTCGTTCTAATGCCTGATATTAAATGATTCACCGTGAATATTTGTCACGGGACTCCTGAAAAAATTTCAATAATATCGTGCTTGTGCAGTGCACTGTATTGACTCCGGGTATTCTAAAGTGAACCCTGCATTTGGAAATTTGCCGGCTGCGTTTGTTGAAGTACTTTTAAAACGATCTATTTAAAAAAAACATATTAACATATATAATTATAATTTACTTGAACGCAGAATATCCTCCTGGCCCTCCTCCGGCTTTGTTTGGCTCCGCCAGTGACCCCGCAATCAGGACCGCCACGACCAACCCGTAAATGGCAATGATACCTGCCATTACAACTGGAATGATACTCTTCATGATGAGTTCAGGTCGCATGACCGACATGGCAGCGATACCTGTTCCTGACTTGGCTGTTCCATAGGCGGCTCCCAATGCTAAACAAATCAAAACAACCAAATAAAGACGTTAGATTTTGTAAATCAGCAGCAATGCAAAAAAATTGTGTCATAAAAAAAGTGGAAGTTTTTAGGCTATGAAACGCAGAGTCGTGTCAAACGGGCCTAGGTTACGTCTACAAGGGAAAAAAGTCCGCTAATTGATGATAAATGAAGTAGCATTGAAATTAACTCAAAGTATTCTAATTTGCTCATACGGTCACACTTCTCTAGAACAAATGAGATCCCTTGTAGAATCTTCTAACGATTTACGTCATCTTTTTTATTTACTGAACGGGAAGAACCTAAACCTAATTTGGCAAAAGCTACTTCCTTTCGATAATGGAACTTAGTTCAATTCCGACATGTACGACGTACGTTCGAATTTTTGGTACGCCCGGTAATATCTTCTCCTCCGACTATATCATTTCCAACCAGACGAAAGTATTGTCGTATTCGTATTATATTAGTCATGATTCAATGGCAAATCAACAAAAATTTTATTCGAAATGAAGAGAAGAGTTGGTATGGAATATTTGTTCGTTGCATTGCAATGTGAAAAAACATGCCTCATTTATGATACTACTGCCAGTAAAATTAGGATTACCAGATCCACAATATTGCATAACAGTATTACTATCAAGATATTAGCCTACCGAACGTGCAGTGTAAGATTTGCATATTTTAGCACCTCCTCCGAAGACCTTCAAGCACACATATAATCCCTTTTCATTCATTTTCAATCAATTCCAAACTTATTCCGTCTGCCCCACATTGTCCTATTTATTTCCTACGCTTACGCATAATAAATTACACATGTACGTTTGTATATTTCTCTGTTAACCTGTGACAGACTTAGTCATTAAAATTCGCAATCCCAAGTAAATCGCAAACAATGAACTTCTACGTCAAGGCTGTCATATTTTTATTTGGAAAACTAGGACTAGGACACCTGGATAATATCAATTCTTTCTCCTACAGTAAAGTATTTGATCAAACTGGAAGTTTTCCGTCGCATCAAGACCACAATTTAGAGGAATAAGGAAATATTTCTGACGTTTTGTATAGAACTCATCGAAATTTAAAAATCCACAGGAAGACATTTTTGCATTTCCCGGAGCACTTTGTGGAAAACGTTGTTCCCACTGGAGGCTTAAAAATATATTAACATAAATGTTGAATAACTCAACCTAAATAGCCCGCACCGCACCATGCAGGTTCGAGCTATGGTACCCCCAACACAACTAAACGATAGGACCAGAAACATTACGATACGGCCTTTAAAAGAGCAGTAAGTTAAAAGAGGTTCCTACAAAATTGCAAATATTCCTGAAATTGGAAAATTGACAGATAATCGACGTTGTTCGGACGCCAGAGCGGGGTCAAATGGTACATCCTCGTTTTAAAAGATAAAGGTGGTAGTTCATTAACAATTATAGGAGTGCAAGTACTTCCAAATTGGTACCATTTTCAGTCTATATTTATCCTGCGTGTCTAATAGTTCCCTGAAAGACAAATACGTGATTCTATCAAAGTGCTAGTCTGTGACAGCACGTAGTTTCTGAAGGTAGAAAGCTGAATGAGAAATACCAGTGTAAACATGAACAAACACGTTCATCCAGACTTAACTTGCTCAGAGAAACCACAGTCACCACAAATAACAACGGTTACATTCTTGGTCTTGTAGTCTTGTCCGCATCTTTTATATATAATCATATTCTATTCAATTGCAAATAATGCTCATGACTACAATTCACTTCGAGTAACAAATTTAATTAGGGTAATTAGAGTTCGAGTGCAAAAATAGCCTGCAGGGTGCCGTGTAACATTTGACGTGTTTGACTCGCAGTGATATTATTTATCCAAGACATGATAAAATGAAACAGGCGTCTAAACGTCCCTTGACAATAGATTAACCGATTTTTCTCTGCCGTCTAGCTTCGAAGGATAATGGGTAGAAAATGTCCACAAAATAAACTTTCATTTGAAAAGGTGAAGGATTGGTTCTAAATCGAAATGAAATGTTAAGCATTACGTGAAATCCATCTAAACAGTTGATCATTATTTATTATACATAATGGCGTAAGGAGCCAGTCTTGGTGGTCAGCGGTACAGTCAGTCTTGCTGCTTCGCTGGTGAGGTGTTTGATTCCCCGGGAAAACGTAGTGTGATGGTTACCTACCACTAGGGGTGCCTTCCCTGATCCAAATGGAAACCTAACTCACTCAGCATCTGTTAATATGTGTAGTTAATTAATAGGACATGAATTAAAAGTAAGAGACGGAGATGCCAGTGTAAAGAAAACTAGAAACAGGAGCAAATCCCCTATATTGTAATTTGCTAGAATCTTAACAGAATAAACTAACTTCTGAACGAGTTAAATAATTGTCATTTGTAATCGCGACAACAAGGAAGAGTAAAACTTAAAGTCCATGTTCATCCATGTGTCCTTGACGTCATCATTATCATTTATTTTTCGTCCCGTGCAGACGAGTCACTCATACTAAGAACTCATTCCATTTCAAATCCAAATTAATATAATTTTGTAATGTCAGTCAGTCGGTTCTAAAGCAAGTAAATACCTTTCCGACGCAGTTACGCAGTTTTGTTCACCCAGGAGCAGAAACCTGTACATATTTACATTGGTTTGAAAACTAGGAAGCTATTTCGTCGTCTGACATTATGACTTTTCACTGTAACATTATATCTCGTGCTTCTTCCACTACGACTGATGTACAATGTTATCTTATCTCATGAGAGTGCTCACAATTTTATTGCTTTATTAGCGAGTTCACTGCTGAATAACTCAACTCACAAAGAAAGAAAGAAAGAATTACAAGTTTATCGTACGTTCTATTTCTATAATCAAATCAAAGGCTACTAATACCGAACACAAATACTCCACATCAACATTATTTATAAAGACAAAGAATTCGCATGACAAGCAATAATATCATTCCCGTTCACCATTTCTCCCCCATTTTTAAATTTTTGTACTTGTGCATAAGTCCGTTAAAACTAACTGGAATCGCTTCCAGTCAGTAGTGTCGTCAACATTCGTCATCCCAACATTATAAAGACCAACCAACTCCATTATATTTAAGTTGGAATAAAATGTATTTATAAGATATGCAATACGCCCCTCTTGGTCATGTGTGACACGCAATCATAACCATATATATTCTGATTCTCATACATGATGACACGGCTCGCATTTGAATAAAGTAAAACTAGAATTGAATTGAATTGCCGCTGTCAGAGTCAGTCAGACAATGACAAAATGTGGTGTCATATTTAAATGCATTGATAAAACTATTCTAAACTGGATTGTACATAATTTTACTGCAGGAGAGATTGTCAGTTCGTTCAAATCCAGTATCCAGTAGTACATTAGAATGACTGACTAAAATCTGCAAAGCTTGTCTGGTAGTTCTAGGCATAGGGTGTGGATGGATTATTTCTTTAGTTCTACATACTATTATTACTATAATGTAAATGTTCCAGTCTCATTTACTTTTCATAAAGGACTGACTGAATACCAGATGAGGTCAGTCATTAAGAGGTGCTTTCTAAATTAGAATGGAAAAGGAACATAATACCATTACATATTCCGTAGAACAACTGCTTACTCCTCTAGTCTTGAATATATGTATAACATTTAAGTAGAACTCAGTTCAACATAAATCTAAACCCTAAACTCGGCAACGCAGCCACTGACATTGCTTGAAAAATAATTTTAAATGGTAGCATTATGTACCCTTCATGAGAAAAATGATTAGCAAGTGGTGCGTCCATTAGCTCTTGCACTTCTACCAAATAGTCAGATTACTTAATTTTAACTTGACTTCAGGTGTTCCTATGTGCCTACTCACTACTCAAATTTACTCACGTCTCAAACCCTAATACAATTATTTTCTCTAGAATTTTCATTATCTCCTCACGTCAGATCAAAATCTCAACTGGACGCGACAATGATTTCTTACAAGATATGCACATGCGAGTAAACACCATAGAGAACTTTATCCTTTTAGAAGTGAACTGAACTGGCAACTTCTGATCATTATCGATTCTTTCGATGCATTTGTTTGCCAATTAGTATAATCATATTGTTTGCTCATTGTTGCGCTAAATCGCGGGCGTGTCTATTTCATCACTCCCGCCATTTTGACAAAGGATGATCCTATTGGAACAATGGTTTCCAGTTTTTTTAACTATAAAAGAGATCCGGTTTGCAGACGAGATTCTTGGAAGATCAGGAAAACAGTTGCCCTAAGCCTTGACTACTCCTACAATCTAACAATATGTTCCATATTGAACAAAGTAAACCTGAGATTCCTGTAGTGCAAGTCAAAAAATATTGAATGACCCACCTCTGGTTAATCTTTCCACCTAAAAGATGAGGAATTAAGGAACAACGCCCAATTACCCCACCCTAACGCTTATAAGAGCCAATTATGTTTCTTCCACAAGAAAGTTAGATACATTTTCTCGTCACCCATACTTCTCCGGATGACGAATGAATCTCATCATCTATGACCTCTTAGAAAGTTGAATGTGTTAGCAAGTGTAACATTTGATGTAATTGTAAACCCAGCCAAGGAAAAATCGAACAATCATAAGGAGTGACTCCTCCCCTCCCCCTTAAATTTTATTACAGAAACAGAATCCTTTTTCATAATGGACTACCATCCAAATTACTACATTAAAAGCACTATTAAAATTCGAGAGTTGAAACTACTTGTGTCTTGATAGACTTTATGATATGGTCCTGTATTTTTATTTGGAAATAAGTCAATTTTTGACGAGAAAATGACTAATTTGTAATTAATTTTCTCTAGTCAGTCAACCTGCGTAGGTATCCTATTTGAAATATCCTTAGAATTTTCAAACACATGTGATTCTGACTGTCTAATGTAATACCTTCTTCAATGTTCAACGCATTTGGCAATGTCCCAACGACGACTTGACAAATGTCAAACCTAAATACAGATCTTCCGTACGGATCAGTGAACTTCAGGTTGGTGCTAAGTATGACTCAAATTCTTGGAAATGGTATTAGTGACGAATTATGATATTTTTTTATGACTTACCACTGAAAATCATGGCGGATGCAGCGCCCATGACACCGAAAAATGGTCCGTAGATCGGGTTTAGTTCTTCTGCCATTTTTGAGAATATGAATTTGTATGATTTTCTGACTCTTTCAGAAGACAAACGACTCACTTCCTAAATAAATGACAAATTTTTGTCAACTTTTGAGTCGTTAGTGGAGTGACGTGTGTTAAATCCAATGAGAAACTCTTGTCTTGTATTATTTTTTTTTGTCTCAATATTGAGTTGAAAGCTGAAAGGTGATTGTGAATTGTGAGCCGACGGTGGACTGAGCGAAGCAAAATCCAGAGGAACCACCTACAACCTCGCCCCAAAAAATAACACCCAGTCACTCAACCTACGTCAAGAGTACTGGCCAAAATAACGCTGTCATTCATTCAACATAGACCCACAAATTCTGAAAAACCCTCCAAAATATCACCCATTCAAAACTGTACTCAAAAACATCAAAATTTTGAAAAATCATAGATCAAAATCCGAAGAATTTCATTTTGAAAGTCAAAATTTTGGTGAGAAGTTGAATGGTAGAAGGAGTAAACTCATGCGTTGTAGATGTGGCTATATTCGTGGACACCCCCGACCCCATCCAAAAATGATGAGGACGGTGGATGACTATATGACTCACTAGGCACAATGGAAATCTAGGGAACAAAAATAATACAATCAATATCCACATTAGCCATCAAATATGTTACAGTCAATATCAATCCTTCTCTTTTGGAAGAAAATCAACAAGTACTGACAAAATAGTGGAATTACAACTCATTTGGCATTTTCATATTGATAGTAATTCATAGGATTCTAACTTTGTCTCATTTCTCATTTCTCAGTTGGAATCACTAATTTTAACTAATTTGAAATCATTGAACTGCATTGTAACTGAATATTTGTCCTCCATTGAGGGCATAACCAATGCAAATAATAATTAGATAGGATTTGAAATCTGGGGATATTATTAAATACTGTACGATGTTGTTATTTTCCTCTTTATCGCACTTAAAATCATAATTAATAACATCACCATAATCATAAGTTTTAATTTGTAAGATTAAAAGGGAACACAGGGACACTTGGCTAAAATATTGAAATCATATCGGACCATTATTTATATTCAATAGGACTTTTCATCCTTGCTGGATGATAGGATAGTTGTCACTTTTTCCGGGTGTCCGACGATATCACACTACAATTCTACAAAATAATCTAATAATCCACATGGAATTTAAGAAAAACCGTCACAGTTTCTGATTGAATCTGTGACATGACTTTGGCTTTGGAAGAAAAAAATTCAAAGACACAAGGAATCTTCAGAATATTACCCAATAATTGCAAGACTCCGCCGTAGACACAAGTAGTATTAATATTGAAAAAACAAAATTTTGTCAAGCAGCGATTTATACAAATGAAGGAATGGAGGTGACATGACGAAATCACTTAAGAGGATTTGTAAAATAGAAACTGAAAATTGATCGGACTATGATTCTAATTTGCCGGTTTCCGGAATAATGTTGATGCTAACATGAGTAAAATAATATCGCGATACCTAATGTTGGAAGATAAAAATGGACTAGTTTCTGGAATGTGACCTGCTGTAAAGTATGCTAAATTACCAACTACCGTATGTAACCGATTAGCAGCATAACAAACGGTAGGAGCCCAATCTTTCTCCATAAGTCCGCAATGAGAATGCGGTAAAAGCCTGTTTGACCTTACCGGATTCAGTACAGGCCCGGGTTTCTAATCGGTAAATGGAAACGGTAAATAATCGCACATGGAATTTCTTAGTTTTGAGTTATAAGATTTCAAAGTTGCACTTAACAAGCTGCATTTGGATTTATTTTAGGTTAATGAATAGTGGTTCATTTTTTCATAATGTGTCACTCTGATCAATTTGATTTTACTTTATTTTTTAATATTTTTTGGCAAACTGGCGTATTGTTCAAAAAATGAACTTTCATCAATTTGACCTAACTTTGTACCCAAAACTTGCGAGGTCCTTTATAATATTAGTTTTAGATTTGCTCGAATAATATTAATTACAATAACTGTAGCATAGCTGTTTAATTTAATCCATTTGAGATTTGTTAAACTTTTCCATATGGTCTGGAAACCGCAACGTATATTTTGGCCAAATTCTCCGGAATTGTCTCGATTGGCTGTGTTGTAAGCCAATGCTATTCAGCGCGCTTCCACACATAGAATCCGCACCGATTCAAATTTCAAACACAACGTGGGACCACAGAATTTTAAATTTTACATGTGCGTGGATATTTTAGAAATTCTTTTAAAACAAAATAAAATAGAAATCCCTCATCCAAATTTCGGTTCCCATCTGTGTTGTGAGAATTAATTACACTCTTGGGAAATATCTTTGAAGTGGAAAAGTATCTGGACTGTGGAAGCAACCATGAAAGTTTACCATGTAAGTACATTTTCTTTTGGATTGTTTTTTTTTTTAAATTTTTGAGAAGTTAGTTAGAAATGACATAACTTTAATAAATTTGTATTTTTTTCAGTTTGAAAGTCTTCTTGGAACAGTTTACCGGAAGGGAAATGTTTTATTTCTTCAAGGCGGAGACACTCTGCTCAGCCCAGTCGGAAATAGAATTACTCATTACGATTTAAAAAAGTAGGTATGATTTTTTTAACATTTAGAAAAGTTAGAAAAAAAAACGGTTGGGTTCTCCCTTTTCCCTTTTTCTTACAAAAATTTGATACGGTAAATGACAATTCATAAGCCCTTAAAAAAAACCTCTGTCCTGTTGAAATTTTCGTCTTAGGCCTGGAAAATATTATTTTCCTCTGTACTATCCTGATCAACTATTGTTTTGACGATTGTAATAATTACATTATTTTTTTTGTCAGACATGAATCGAAAACCCTGTCCGTTGAAGGAAGTCATAACTACACGGCTGTTGACGTAGCCATGAATGGGAAAATTTTGGCAGCTGGAAATGAGAGTAAGGTTTCCTGGAAATGCAACTCTTGGAACTGAATTCTTTTATTCAATTCAATTGTTTCTTTATAAATTGCAGTCGGGGAAGTTCATATTATAAGTTTAATTAGTAACACCATGCTTCATTGTCTGAAATTGGACAAGGCTCCTTCAATAATCCGTTTCTCGCCGGATGGAACTCATTTTGCAGTTGTAAAGGGTGACACGAGTAAGTGAATCATATATTTAAATAATAAACTTTTTTAATTAAATACGAAAAGTGATTGATATCCATTATTTTGCGATGTCGTCTTGACTTAGGCCGACTTATTTTGAAATACAAGCCCTGAACGAACACCAAAAATGTTAATGTTTTGGATTGTTTGATGATCAAATTACTGATACTCTTGTAATTATAAGACACGCATAATAAGAATGTCTGATTTTTTTAGTATTCGTCTATGAATCCCCAACTTACAACAAATGTTTCAACCCATTCGTTATGAAAAGAGTTTTTCATGACGCAACTGAAGATGTAACGTGTATGGATTGGTCTTTCGACTCCAGGCAAGTTTCTTGGATTTTGCATAAAATTATCTCGTTTTGTGGAACTTAAAATTAAATTCTTGAATTTATTTATCAGGTTGATACTGGCCGGCTCGAGGGACATGATGCTTCGTGTCTACACAATGAAGAAATTCACAAACTTCAGGAATTTGGCGTTCACATCTCACACGGACGTCATTATCAATTGCTTTTTTGTCAAAAAATCCTACGATCTCTACTCAATCAGCAGGTACGAAAGTGTTTGATTCTTCATTACTAAAACTAGATTCTCAACGCATATTCGATATACATTTGTTAACGTTTTTGGTCGATCTTTTGTAGTGGTGGAAAACTTTGTATTTGGGGGTGTTCGAAGTTACCAGAAGAACTCACTGAGGTTGACGATGTCCTGGCTAAGAAGGCCGAGGATGAAGATGAAGAAGATGAAATGGGGTCACCAGAAGAAATGCTCACCAAGAAAAAAGGTAGTATACTAAGTGTATGAGTTCCGGAAAGTTTAACGAAATCCGAAAGATTTGTTAACTAATTATTCAAAGTACCACAAATCTGTTGCGTATGTAATCATGGACTTTGTTTAATTTTACAGAAAAAAAGAAAAAGTCAATTGAAGTGGATGGAAACGAACCATTCATGGGTAAGATATTTACAAAACAAGAATCTAGTGAACTATGGAAGTGTTTCGACTTCTTAAATTCCGTTACACCCGGGTGTTATCACTGGTTTTGGCTTGCAAGTCGATTATTTCACTCACTCTTTCACTTATACATATTCATTCTAATCAATTTGTTTATAATTACTTATAGCTCGATTTAAGCGGGAGACGATGTTCTTCTTCAATGACTTATTCAAAACTAAGGAAAAGAGACCTGCTCTTGAATGTGCGGACTACAATAAAACAACAAAGTTATTAGTAACTGGGTTCGCAAATGGATCCTTCTTTATACACGATCTTCCCGATTTTACTTTGATCCAATCGCTGAGGTAAAAATTCTGACTATCTTTGGAGAATGCTTGCAATCATTCTTGACTAACAGCGATATTGACATAAAGTATTTCAGAGCACAAAATTACAACTATTTCTGTGAACGATACTGGAGATTGGATTGCCTTTGGATGTCCAACGCTAGGTCAGCTTCTCGTTTGGGAATGGCAAAGTGAAACTTACGTCCTGAAACAGCAAGGTCATTTCGACACGATGAATGTGTGTGACTATTCATCAGATGGACGACACATTGTCACAGGTGGTGAAGATGGAAAGGTAAGATTTAATATCAATTTAATTTCTAATTTTGGAGGACTTGGGGTGGACTTGGGTCTAATTGTGATTTCTTTTATATTTTATCAGGTAAAAGTTTGGGAAACTCGAACCTCCTTCTGCTTCGTCACATTCACTGAACACACGTCCAGTATTACTGGAGTTGTTTTCACACAGAATGGAAATGCTATTGTTTCATCCTCTCTCGATGGCACTGTTCGGGCCTTTGACTTGACACGGTAATTAATTTGCTACATGTGTTCAGTCGAATTTGTAGATGTTATGTAATAGTCTTGATCGTGCTTACTAATTTTTATACACTAATTGCAATTTCTCTGTTTCTTGCTCCGTATTCCAGCTATCGAAACTTCCGTACATTCACCACACCTAAACCAGCCCAATTCAGCTGTGTGACTGTTGACTCGAGTAAAGAGTTTATTGCTGCTGGTGCCTTTGATGTATTTGATATTTTCCTTTGGTCAATGAAAACTGGAAGACTTCTTGAGGTTAGCAGTTTCAAATGTATTACATTACCCCAGATTCTATCAAACGATGTTGGATAGTCATATCTAGTACCGATTCTGACAAAATATTTAAGTTGTTCGCTGTTTTTGTTGGAGCACTATAAATACATAGTTTGGTTGATCAAATTAACAGATTTTGAATGGACATCAAGGACCTGTTTCTTCTGTTGTATTTACACCAGCCGCCGGAAGCACACAACTGGCTTCAGTTAGTTGGGACAAGACTCTCCGAATTTGGGAAGCGATTGAAAGTTCAAGCACTCGTGAGATTATTGAACTTGACGCAGAAGGTAATATTCTTAATAATCTTCGAGAACCCTTGAACGAATGGGTTGTCTGAATTTGACAAATGTATAGTATTTCTTAATTCTACAAAGTTTATCATCGATTCTGTGTGTTTAATTTGGGTCGGACTTTTATATTCTTCGATTGAATTTTTACAGGGACTTGCCTCGCTTACCGACCTGATGGACAAGAGGTCGCAGTAGGAACTCTAAACTGTCACATATCATTCTTTGAACCAAAAGATGGAAAACAACGAGGGAGCATCGAAGGGAGAAATCATTTGGGTGCTGGTCGATCTGAGACAGATTTGATAACTTCTCAGAAAAATCTAGCTGCAAAGTATAAAATTGATGTGTTCAATTTTTCAAATTCTTTTAATCATGCCTAACTTAGAATTTTAATCACTCTAGAGCATTCACTACATTGACTTATTCTCCGGATGGAGTTTATTTATTGGCTGGTGGTCAGTCTAAGAATATTTGTTACTATGATGCTTCTCGAAAAGCATTGCTCATGAAGTATGAAGTGACACAAAATAAATCATTGGATGGAATGGATGTAAGTTGATCGACCTGTTGAAGCGGGCTTCTAAATAGCTTAAATTAATAACCATTATTTGTTTATCTGTAGGAATTTATTCATCACAGAAAAATGTCAGAATTTGGGAACATGGCTTTAGTGGAAGATCGAGATGACGAGGAAGGACTGAGATTGCCAGGAGTCAGAAAAGGCGACATGGCGTCTCGATCCTTCAATCCTGAAGTTCGTGTTTCATGCGTCCGGTTTTCTCCAACAGGTATTTTTGTAGTAAATTCGTCTCATTCCTGGGGGTTGTAATGAAACTGAAATATGAACGTATCCGACTATCGTTAGGTTCACAGTGGGTCGCAACCTCGACTGAAGGGTTGCTTCTGTACCATTATGACAGTTGGCGTGTGTTTATGCCCATTGGTGCTGATGAGGAAGTCACACCAAGGTCTATTAAAGAAGCGCTCGCGCAAAAACTATATGACAAAGGTCAGTAAAATTAATTCCATTGGTTGATTAATGACTAACTTTTATTTAACCTCACTTTTTTTGTTTTGGCTTTCACAGCACTAATGTTCTCCCTACATTTGAACTTGGACAATTTTTGCCGAGAAGTATTGGAAACTGTTCCACTTTCGCACAGTAAGTCTTTTGAATGGAAATCATCACTTAATGTCTGGAATCTTGATATTTACTTTACTGTTTTACAGTTCATGCTGTTTGCGATGCTGTAATTCCAACGTACAGAGGTGTATTTCTAAAATTTTTGGCGGCCGAGTTGGGGAAATCGAGACACTTCCAATTCTGTCTTGTATGGATTGAAACATTTTTAAAATTACACCTTAAATCATTGAAGCATTCTCAGCCCCCAGAATTAATTCCAGCGCTTAACAGTTTGGAGAGAAATATTGTGGATAGAAATGAAGATCTTATGTCACTGTGAGTCCTTCATGCAAAGGGTTTTTTAATCGATTCGAGTTCTAATCAATCGTTTGAAATGTTTCTTCTAATACGGAAATGATTTTTATTTTCAGTGCAAATCGTAATAAGTATTTGATACAATTTCATCTGAAGGCTGGACAAATGCGAAGAATTGTGAAGCCTGACCCTGACTCTCCTGAATCAATAGAAGTTGGTGTTGAAGATTCTGATGACGACGAAAGTGTTATAGAACCTGAACACTTTTTATTTAAAGCAAGTGGACGTAGATAATGTGTCAATATGTTTTTGAAATACAATATTTGTTTATTTTATCACTGAATTTACTGGCTAGTCTAAAATTATTTCGGAGGTTAGTTTCTGTTGTCTGTGGTCTGGAAGTTTAGAGTTCACTATGCTTGCCGAGGTTCCTTTCGGGTCCAGCTATTATGTCCAGGTCCCTGTAAACCCAGGCATGAGGTCTCCGTTCCTTACTCCTTCGGAGTTTAACTCCATTTACCATCGTCACTGAAAGCAACATTAGTTCCGATGTGTCAATTTCGCTGGATTATATTAAAATTGATTCTGATTCTAAATACTAACATGGAGTAAAACTAAAAGTATTTCAAATTTCTTACATGTGTTTGTCAGTTTGTAACGTCCTAGTCGTTCTTCACCAGATGAATCGGTAAACGTAAAACTTCCGTCGTCTAGTCGGAAAATG
The DNA here is from genome assembly GCA_034698945.1 of Protaphorura quadriocellata. NCBI lineage: Eukaryota > Metazoa > Arthropoda > Collembola > Poduromorpha > Onychiuridae > Protaphorura > Protaphorura quadriocellata. The sequence continues at coordinate 54,359 of JAQGCA010000006.1, read as the reverse complement.
GCGATATCTGCAGGACAGCCTATTCGGACTGTTCCAATGCAATTTTCCTTAAGTATTCTGGCTGGTGCAACCGTGCTTAGTGCAATGGCATCCACAAGTGGAATTCCCAAATTTATCAATTTTGAAATTGTTGTCGGAAGATCGTACATTGGACCAATTCTGGAAACTATTGGCATACATTACAATTTTCATTTTTATTTCTCGCAACTTTTGTTGATTATTGCTTATGTACCTTGATGCATGTCACTACTTATAACGTCTGGGAGAATTCCAGCCCTGAGTAGTCCTTCAGCACTAAAAAAATTAAAACTCCCTGACCCGTGTCCTACATCCAAAAGAATTCCCTTGTTTTTGATTGAATTAACAACCGGTAGTGGATTTCCAAGATCATTGACAAGTCGATTCGTATGCCCTGTTAGAGCATGGGTTATAATATCATCCTTCTCTAGAAGGGCAACTATTTGTCCCAAGCTGGGAGGAGCAATCCCAATATGAACCATTAGTGGTAATCCATTGTAGACTGCAACTTCTTTCGCTTTTTCTACACTGAGAAGTGCAGTTCCATTCGTTGAATCTCTGTCCGCCCTTACTTTTATCCCTTTAATAACGTCTAAATTCTCCAAAATTGTTGCATTCGCCATTTCATGATCCAAGAAATTGTCGTTGGAACTCTCAAAAGTTCTTCCAGTCAATCCCAGCCCAGAAATATGAAGAAACGAGAAAATCCTTACTTTGCTCTTTTCAATCACATTTTCACGAAATGCTGGGAAATTGTAGGCTCCAGAACTGCCAGCGTCAACCCAGGTCTACATTTTTAAGATTAGTAAAAATACGTCTGTTAATTTACGTTCATCTGTCGGGCGTTTTGCGTTGTTCTGGCCTTGGAAAGGTATCCTTTGCCGTACAAACTCTAGTGAGGAAAAACATATTCAAGACACCAACCGCACGTTTTCTCGAAGATTCGAACCCTTGCCATAGTGAAGTGACTTCATTTACCAGTAATAAAAATTTTGAAAGTTTCTGAAAATAAATTTTTACCGTCACACCAGTTAAAGCTGCGACAGGATCTGGTTTAATGCCCCAGTATGTTGCTCCCCAATAAACATGTGTGTGGAGATCCACGAGCCCTGGTGTGACCAAGAGACCTCCAGCATCAATTACTTCCAAAGCCTGCTCTGGGTCAAGGCCTTCAGCAATTGTCACAATTTTTCCATTCTCAATGCCAATGTCTCTTATGAAAGACAGTTTCGTCTCAGGATCAATTACGGTCCCATTCCGAATGATCGTGTCGTATATCATGGGCACTGAAAGTAACCAATTAAGGAATCTCTTTATTAATTCGGAGCACGAATTCAGTAGTGGACTCAATTATTTATTCCACTCGAGTCTCGTTTCAGCTCCCAGGTTTAGCGTGGGCCACGGTCAACTATACATTTATCATGGATAATGTGTGACCGTGACCTTGACTTTGTGTTGTGCAACCCGAAGCTATATACAGAAAAACCAAAATCTCACCGTAGAAGTTATTCCTTGGTTGTACTTTTGACTCCTCCTGAAATTAATGACAACGTTTTGAAAATGACATGACTATCATACTCATGACCTAACCTAAGGTTTGCCAGGAAAAGTAATTTATACATTTCGTGTAGAATTTAATTAGAATTTCGGTATCCATTTAGGAAGTTGACCCGAATTGCGCGAAAAAATTTCGACATAAACGAAATTAACGGCTGCAGGTTCGATGACAGTTCAATCTTGCGCCGCTCACCACGATTTGGACTGGTAATACCAATTGTCAGTTGGATTCTGTATAATATTCTGTACAAAATGTATATTTCACATACGGTTGGCAACCCCTCTAGGCTTGGCTGTTTGGAATAATACGACTTACGGACACTTTCCCATGGAATTTTTGTCCAAACGCACTAGCTTGGAATACGAGTATTACCCCGATAGAAATCACGAAAATGTCTCGGAAAAACATCTTTGATTATGGGTTAATTGAGACTTCTAACTAATGGAAAGTGAATTTATTTACAATATGACTTTATTCAAGGTGATCACATCTGCATCTGTTGTGCAGTACGTGCGGTCACAAATTTGAAGTGCAATTTAAGTTGCAATTATTACAATAAGGTAATCTGTGGTCTAATGAGTACCCCATTATCCTTATCACACTTTCCACCAACAGGAATTTTTTAGTGACGTTATTCTTTTATGAAAGTTCCGAGTGATTGACTCAAGTTGAAGTAAATCTCTTCAATCGTATATTTTGTAATTAATATCTTGTCCATAAGTGTTTTTACTCACTCTACTCATGCCATGGTTCAAGTTTGTTTTTTGCGTAATCGTGTATAATCCATTTGGCTTTTTGACATCTGCTTATGAACTCATTAAACATAGCATTATTTTACTGTCTGGATCAAGAGGGTGAGCTCTACCCATAATGGTTATATTTTATAACCATGTATGTAGCTCAGTAATTATTAGTCAATTGTTAATTATAATTTTCTAAAAGGAAATTCAATGCAAGACGATGGATTTTAACAAATCTTATTAATCCGTATATTAAGGCATTGCGAATGGCGATTTTTGCGATTGAGAATGATTAGTGTTAGTAAATTCCCATGAACTTCATATTTTGTCGCGCATGGTTCAATATTGTATATTCTGGTAAGTTATTGGCTTTTAGGGGGTGATATTTGGATTGATAAGTTTTATCTTATCGTTTTTGTCAGCCACGCTCTTTATGACGTTCAACAAGAATACAACTTTCTAGTCGTTTATTGTCACAAGAGTTTTTGTAATAAAGAGAGTGCAATTAGCTCAAAGAAGGTGACCGTACACCGCATACCCAACAGAAGTCGATTTACAATGTTTAAACAAAATAATTTGGTCAATAGGGAATATTTCAAAGTTTTAGCGGAAGGAATTACGGTTAAAGATTAAACAAATCATAAATTATAAAATTGACATGATTATAAAATCATATCAATCTTTTTAAATAAATTTCTTCTTCTTCTTTCTAATTCATCCTTCACTCTGCAAGTGAGAACGGAAATAAATGTAGCAAACTTGTGTCATTAATTTATTTAAAAAGTAACGTATTATGCCGTTGAGTTTTGTCGGGTTAAATATTGATTTTTAACCTCTATTGAACTACATTAGATGCATATTGGAAGTTTTAATGTAATCATCTGGTTTGAATAAACACAACGTTCGAATAAGTCGTCGTGTATATCTATTGCATTCTTATTCACATCTAAAAAAATCGGATTTACTCGTGTTTGTGTAATAAATTGCTTTTAAATGGTAATCTGCCCTTTTGACTTTGAATCCGATGTTTATTTCAAAACTACTTCCTTAGCGGAAACTCAACGCTTTTCTCTCATCGTAACTCACACTCCATCCCATTGGACTGATTGGACTAACAGAATGCGTTGTTTTGTGGCGGTACAGTTTATAGCTATTTATTTTAACAGGTATGGTGGTATCGGTTGTAACATTTTTCAAACATACAGCACTTTTACAACTGCTCCCATCTCCCATCCTGACTGAAGAAGTGCACAATTAAATAGTTACATGAGGTCTAACTTGTAATTTAATCATTCGGATAAAAAAAATGTCCTTCAGATTTGTTTGTTTGACTTCTTAATCTCTTGACTTAAGACGGAATGCATTTTGACTTGTTACAATGAAAACCTGGCAAATGTCTAGAATGTGAAGAAGGTTAGGAGTTCGTTATAGCTTTTAGGGATTTTCCAATCCCAGAGTTAAATATTCAGAGTAACACGTGTACAGAATGAACAAACCGGTCAAGAGTAACCAGTGACCACAAATTCCGAATAATTTTATTTTCTATGCAGTGTCCCATAAAACTGAAACATCCATTTGAAATAATATATTATGTAATTCTGGCTTTCTCTAGATATTAACCGTTATAATAAATGGTGCTATAATATGCCGTTGAAAAAAAAACGACATTTTGTTTTATCGTATTACCCAACAATCGATTCTTCATTTCTGTGATCTTGAATCGGTAAATACCTTTTGTTCTACTTTTTATCAATGATACACGGTTTCCGGTTTTAATGAGAGAGGTCTTAATTGTTAAACGCCATCAATACTCGCAGTTCAGTAATTTTGTTCCAAACGAATTATTCATATTATGGTTGTTTCTCATCCAGCCTTTGTGCATAATTAACCTGAATAAGGCACATATTATAGCATGGACCTTTCTCACAATCGACGGTGCATGGAATTCAGAAGAATGTTGTTGAAGATAAGTCAGGTCTGTGAACCGTCTTTTATCAACTGTCCCTTTGGAACTTTTGTGCTCAAAAACTGGAATCCTGGAATTGTGTCTCAAAGGAACAGAATATTTTTTGAGCTTTTATTCCAAATTCCAATCACGATGTCACTGTCCTTAGAACAGGACATAGTCATAGTCAGGTAAATTGTAATTCATTCAATTTTATTAACAGGAATGAGTAACCTCTAGAAAGGTTAAGGGACGCTTTATTCCATTTCGTCGTCGCGTCCTTCCTTCGACCAGTTTCTCATTGACTTCTTTACTGAGTAGGTCAGCGAATATTTTCTCTCACAATAACCAAAGAAATAATAAATTCCCGAGTCAGTCTTTAATCCTGCCTATCTAATTTTTTATCCAAGTTTTAAAGTTATGAGAACTAGAGAGTAGAATAAATATCAGAATACCAGACCATAATCGGAAGAATAGTGCTGCGAAATGGACACTCTTCCAAACATCGAACGAAGACTTGAAGTGCTGGAACTTCGTTCTTCTGTACACGGGCAAAAACTCGAGGAAATTCAACAGGATCAGACTTCTATCAAACAGCAGATTGGGGGAAAAAGTAAATTCAAATTAATTATGCTCTTACATTTAATACCGGAATTTTAGACTTTGTTAACTCTGTTTCGTGATACCTTGCCTTTTTGAATCTAGTCAATATATAATGTTCACCTGTTTTGTACTTGAATTACATAGCGCGTTAGCCTTATTTTTGGTGTAAGCATTAATCATAATTTAAATTACAGATTGAATTGATATCTAAATAGGGCCATCGCGTTTTAGATAATCAGTGCCTGCAGACTGTACTGATTTTGTTGATATCCGCCCGAACTGGATTTTTGTCATAGTAGGTATTTAACTAGGAATTTAATTAATACCCTTGGCATATTTCCCAAATTATGAAACATTTGGACCAGTATTTCATGTAAATTTTATGGAATCGGAGAGGTATTATATTCGTGATTCTTTTTACTGAATAGTTATACAATGACGGGGTACAGCGAGACTGGGGCATAATGATACAATTCTACTTCATTTGGTTTAATTGGAGTAAATCTGACTAGTATCATTTTTTCACTTAATAGCAGAGCAGAGCAGCGATTAGCGAAAGGGATCTAACATGCTAATAAACTGTAACTTGCTACAGCAATGACAGAACAGAGAGCAAAATTAGTTTATCCACAGGTTACCAGGTTACATATAAAATTCTCCCAGCTAATTCAGTAATTACCATTTCATCCTGCAGGTGAAATTACAATTACGGAAACCCAGCCCAGTGTCCCTTCGAGCACTACTGCAGGGACTTCAAGAAATTCCGGAAGTGTCCGCCGCACTACTCGGACTCGGATGTCAAAATCGCCGGTGATTTTGGAGTGCTATGGAACAATTACAGAAACCCAGCCCAGTGTCCCTTTGAGCAATACTGCAGGGACATCCAGGAAATCTAGAAGCGTTCGTCGATCTACTCGGATTTCACATCCGCCGGTGATTTTGCAGTACTACGGAGATCAGCGTAAGATTTAAAATATTTTCTTTCTGATTTCAGCAAAAGTTGATTCCAAAAATACAGAATTAAAGTTTTAGTAGTTTATTACCGTCTTATCGGCATTATGTATTTATGCCCGTTTCGTTTGATTCACACCTTCTTATTTCGATTCATTTTTAAAACCATTCTTCAGATCTCGGTTTGAACTTGTCAGAAATCAAAAAATCGCTGTTTTATCAATTCGCAGGTTCTCCATTAGCAGCTGAAGGTTTTCCTACTGAGAACGGTTTCAACGAGCCAAAGCAAAAGAAGCGTAGACACTCGTCTGCACAATAAACGGTATTACAGTAATTAATATTTGTTCAATTATACGCCATCTTCTTTTGGAAGGATTGGAAATTAATACAATCTTTATAATTCTTGCATTTTCAGTTGAACCGGAACCCGGAACTCCTGTTGCTTCATTACAATTTGTTGGGAATCTTTTTTGTTTAGTTAACACGAGGAGAATTTTTGTGCTAATTATTTATGAGAGAACAATTTGTTTAGTTAACACTGGGATAATTTTTGTTGCGATTTATTTATAGTAGAACAATTTTTTGTTTAGTTATCACAGGGAGAATTTTTGCGCGATTTATTTAAGAGAGAACAATTTGTCTAGTTTACACGGGAAGCAGTTTTTTGCGATTTATTTATAACAGAACGATTTTTTGTTCTGTTATCACGGGGAGCATTTTTGCATGATTTATTTATGATAGAACAATTTGTGTAAGATTTTAATTACAATGCTCGATTTGACATATTTTAATTTGCCTGAAGTAGAAATAAAGACGTTAACCTATAATAATTTTTGTATTTTGCTAAGACTTATTTTTATTTGATTTGTCGACACCCTGAAATGAATTATTTTCTAGATTTTCACTTCTTAAAGTTTGTTGACAGGAATCCTGGATTCAAGAAGCATTCTTTGAAGAATAATTTCTCCAATTTTATACCTAAATATTCGTTTGTGCAGTCAGTCGTACTTAAGATTCCCAGCTCCTACTCTTAATGTGAGGAGATAAATCTTACTTAATTGAAATTTCCATTTATAAACTAACCTTTTCAATATAAGTAGAGCACATTACAAGCAAGGAAGTATTTTGTAATTTACATTTTTGAGGATGTAAAGCTCTAGAAGGATTAGACAAAGGACTACGAGGATCCTGGGAGAGATGGATGAGAGAGGTTCCTTTAACTTTCAGCATTGAGAAAAGGAAAAGTTGTTTTGATTAGACCCACTTTCTCTGCACCCCAGGAGTCTTGTTTTAATTAGAGTGTGTAGGAATGAGCGGAAGTTGTTTTCACAGTTTCTATTATCAGATTTGTTCATTACCTAATTGTACAGATTCAAAACACTGGCTTCCTGAACAATTCATTCATGCCTTGTGTAGGTAATGTATGTAGTCCACATCAGCAAAACAGTGGGTGGTTAAGTGGACAAAGAATCGAGCTCTTGCTATGATTTCTCTAGTATACGAATGCAACGGATTCTAATCTTGGTGACATAAACTATGTCCTACATACGTATGTACGTACCTGCCCAGTGCTCTAGTAATCCAGTTCCTCTAAATAGTATTCATTCTAATTGATCATTCAAAGTCGATCAAATCCCGTAACATTAATTCCCATTAGTTTCCTAATAAATTATATTCCTAGAATCAAACATGTTTCCCCTACGTACTTCATATTTGTTAACGTGTTCTCGATCTGTCAATTTATACTCTGATAGAAAACCAGACCCTGGCTAGCGAACGTACGTATCCGTAGTAGTATGGAATATTTTGTGAAATGAAACTGCCACTTTCGCGGTCCCTGTGTGTTTGTGAGAATGTATTATCACTGATTAATTCTTTAGACTCAAAATTGCTAATTCAGGGAGTTGAACCCAGTTTTGGCTTTAGTATTAGCGGACTTGGGAACAATTTCTTATGGTTATGTTATGGTGACTAACATACAATTCCAGGAAGCTGACCGAAGACCTTCATTTACTGAAGGTCATCTTTTCATGCAGATCCCTGACTCTATAAAACTAGCGTTCTCGAGGAACAATAATATTGTTCCATACTTCATATTATGAAGTATGAATAAATAAGAAGAATTCTCTGTACTCTCGTCTAGTTTGTTGTTCACAAAGTTTGACAAATGTCTATTGTCAACAAGTAAAAGGCAGAGAGTACTTTTTATTTCTCTCACTGACTCAACAATTGGTTATTTTTATCCAAGATAGTAGAGGCACTCGCGACGCATCTCTTCACGTCATGTACACGTCAGGTCTCAAAAAGGAAGTACGCTTTTAGGAGCAAACAGCCAGTTAGTTGACAACCAATGCCGACTGGAAAAGAGAAAAACGAAGTTTTCTTCTTATTTGACAGATTTCTTTATCATCTCAAATCTATATAGGTCTTGTTATTTAGGAAATGAGGTATTTTTTGCGACTTGAACGAAATCCATACAGACTTCTTTTTTCTCGTCGGAAGCAGAAAAGATGAAGCCATCTATATAATGTAGGTCGCAGATGAAGTTAAAAATATAGTGAGCGGAAAAAAACCGTACACCTTGAGTCGTCAAATGAGAATGAAATAACTAGAAGGGAATAAATGCAATAATCAGAATAACAAGATTTTGTGGTAGAATGCCGGAAGCCAAAGTAACAGACTTGCTGCAAATTGAAGGTTTCGTATAGATTTTCTGTCCATTTGCGTAGTCTTCAACACTTGTTTCGACAACAAAGGTGATCACGATTTATTTCTAAATAAGAGAAAGATGTTAAGATGTTTCGGATAATGTCTAGAATAGGAGTGCTTAAATGTCCAAATTATGCTTAAGTTAAACGAGATATTTTTTGGTGAAAGCGGTGGAGGTGTATGGTCTCCAGGAAAAGTTAGAAATACGGTCACCCTAACCATGGATGGAATTTTCAAAAAATGATATTTTCTGGAAAACTCGGTACATCGTAATTATATAAAATAAATAAACGTCACACACAGGGAAATGAAAGTTCCAGGTTTCCGTGGAAGGTTTTGATTGAAATTGAACTTTCTCTCCCGCAATGCTTTCCCTCCTAGGCGGTCGCCCGAGTTCTTGAATGAACGAGGTTTCTGGAAATACCCGGGTGATCCGTCTTCTCCTCTCACTCTTCCACGACCCGTCCTCTCCTCACTATCTTGTCCAGCTGCTTCTTCCATTCATAATCATGTAATCACAAACGGACCAAAAACTAAACAAAGTCCGCTCTCATATTATCTACTCCAAAACACACAGACATACATTAGACACTACTGGCCGGATAACCGGTAGCCCTTATTTGGATTCATAACCTGGACAAATAAAAATACTCAGCTCACCAATCAATCTCTTATAAAATGACACCTTTCACCGGCAAGAGCTTCCTAGCATCAAGCAGCTGTTGAAAACATTTTCAAACGTTCATTTCGACAAACTTTTGAATTTGACAAACTTAAGCAAAACAATATTTTGTCAGTGAAATTGAAATAGTTTACTGATTTCTGTGCACCTGAACCCGATCTCGTCTACCCTTGAAATCGCCGACAACCAATCAACACCATATTTCCACCATCAAAGGGTAAGCTCACAGAATAACTTTGAAAGTTTTATGCACGCTCTCACATTTTTGGATACATAGATATGTATGAAGCATGTGTCTCCAAAAAATAACAAGATTTTGTGAATCCCAAGGTCTTCCACAGTGTGATCTCAGAGTTTTCCTCATTCCTTTCTTTGTTCCGTCTTCTTATTCATTGATTGAAGGATTTATCTCACTAAACAATTTCTCGCTGAAGTGGGTTTACCTTTCCTCCATCGATAGAAATGTTTAAGAGGAAATGGATCAAGAGCTTTTTTAGAATTTTATTTCTATCAAATGATTTGGATCACCACTTCTGTAGAGTAGACAATTTTCTGGCCTTGCCTGTCTAGTCCCCACATCTTTCCAATTCCCAAATGTACTTTTCTTGGCATGTTTTTGTCATTTTCGCCTCCTTCCTTTGACATTGACATCACATTCAATACAAATCCTACATTGTAAAATCTAACGAGGGATTGGATTCAGATGTAAAATTCATGTCATATTATGAGGTTTGGCTTCAAAATTTATTCAGTAGACTCAAAATACCTCTCCACTTAATCCTGCCTTTGTAACCGAAAATATAAAAGAAATTGTCGGCCAATCTGCTGTAAGCATAGTTGTACACAGCACATGCCGCTTCGCTGTGGCAAGTATGCGATCTTTATGGATAACATTCTGCAGTAGTTGCTATAAAGAAGTGCTTTTCTGCACTGGATTTTACTTACTAAGGTTATATTGCCTAGAGAAAATGATAAACTATCACATTCTGTCCGCAGTGATAATTGATCCCATCCTACCCGGGAATATCAATTAACGGGGATATTTTCCTGGCTATTCATGACCAATTTAACATCCGAACACTGATCCTTGTAAGGATATATGATTCTTCTATTCAATTTTAGTTTGAAAGCAGTCCAAGCTAACCCATTCATTGATACGCGATTAGCCTTTTCCCCTATATTTTGCAAATCCGAAAATCCTCAACAGTTATACTCATTATTCCGGTCTGGTGAAAAGCAACAAACCAACCGAGCTGTCCAACATGAATTCATTCATAGAAGATCCGCATCCAGACTATGTAGTATGTATGGAATTGCGGATTTGAGTGCGGATATTAATAGTACAGATAGTAAAACTTATTGAATTGAAGGTATCGTTAGTACGGTACAAATTAAATTCCACCCACTAATTTCATACACACTCGAAATGATTTTAGCCACTTAAAGCTTCAACGTATAAATTATCCAACCAGACGGGGCGGTATCCATATCAAAAGAAAAGTCTGGAGTTTGAGTGACGGTTCGTGTTTCACGGGAGAAATGGCAATCAAAGTGGGCACTCAATTTAATAAAAGCACTTTTCTCATGGGTAGATTTATTTATAATACATAAGTTTCGAGAGACATAGGATAATGCTCGACGAGAAGTAGTAGTTCCAAATGCCACCCAGTGTCGGCTCTAACGTAATACTTTTATTTATTCCTTTAAGTATCCACTCTAATGTCAAACTTCGGTTACAATGAATACATTCTGGAATTCCATATGAAAACCGACGGGTCAAAAGTAGTAAATTACTTTATTGAAATAAAAATATTTCCTCTAGCATTTGAAATTTTATTTCCAAAGACGGTTCGACCTTGAACCACTTGGCCCAGATTTATTAGATCTGTCCCTGTGATGGAAATGAAACCACAATCCGTTAAGATTCACAAGCACTTTCCTAATTACTACATCACGACCTCTTGTATTCATTTCCTCGGGCAGTGCGTAGTCAAGTTTATACAGATGGATTGAGGAGATGTGAGGGAGTGAGTGAATTGATTAAACTACGACTATTTTAATTAAGGACTATAACATTTGTAATAGTAAAGTAACATGCATACCTAGAATTACTCTCACTGGCTCTCAATAATTTATAGCCTGCGTGGGTGCGTTGGACTTTAGCTCATGATTTTAGTGCACTTTACATGAGAATCCACTCTATCTACACCGTGAGTTCAGTGACTATAATTACACGTAGTATTTGGAGGACACGTTAATATAATGTCATCCGTGAATAATATCAAATAACACGAATGCGACAAGTTCCAAGTTTTGGTTTCACTTGTCGCATTGATTTCAATTCGGGTCAGTCTGTACTTTAATCTTTAGTAACTTGAGACCTCTAACACCGTTAAACCAGGAACCCGTGTGTGCTAGCCAAGCCTATTCCCATTCAATCCAAGTAAATAATGAATCCCAGGAGATTTCCATATTTAATTGAATTCAACACACTAACTTCATGAATGAAAGGATTAGATTAGCTTTGAGTAACAAAAACCAGACCCCGAAAGTGAGGAAAGAATTCATTTTCTTTGATTGTGTCACTTGAACCTTAATCTGTCTTTTACGAAATGTTTGTAAACTTAATTTAGACAAGTTTTCACCTTCGTCTGGTTCTGTCAGAAGATTAATAGTATTGATTTTACGTCTGTACTCTCCTATCTCGCTGAACGCTGAGTGCATGCATGAAGACCTCTCTTTTTGACATTTTTCAGTCTGAGAAGAGAAAGTAGTACGTGAAAGTGGCGAACGTACATCAAAGTAACCTCAAAGTCTTCCTTTTCGGCAGGTTCAAACATCTGGCGGAAATTTCACATTCCGTTTCGTTCCGTATGCAATATCTGTCTTCACTTGATTCAGTTGTCTCGCTTTGCTTTAAATTGTACACGGTGGTTCATAATATTTTAACGCTCCGTACATCCCAACCTTTTGGTTACTAAACAAAATTTACAGGATTATTGGTTCTGTGAATTCCACAATAAATTATCCGCGAAATCTGTCTATCAATTTCTTTTGTAAATTTCCCAATAGTCAATTTATCTATGAATTTATATTTATATATAATTTATCTATTAATTTATACATCACCCCGTACACAAATACGACGTAGAGGACGCCTAGTTACATCCAATTAAACAAATTTTATATGTGAAATTTGAACCGCATTGTTCTGAGTCGGAACATCAGAACTGTACGTGCAATTTAGTCAAACGAATTATTGTCAGCACTTCTCCTAAAGTTTGACTTCAGGCGAGTAGCGAAGATAACATACAATTACCTCGGTAGTAGGCTTTGAACTCGAAGATTCCAAGAGGAGTTTAGATTTAGAAGTTAGACATTGGAACTAAGAATAATGTCAAATTTTGTTTACATTATACAATCTATAAAGTTGCTTCCTACCTGCCGTACAAACTTCCTTACGTATTGGCTAGCATTAAATGATATGATACTTGGTTTAAAAGTTTATGCCGTCGTCGCATTTCTGAATCTGAACCCCAGATGAAAATATTTAATGACCAATTATACTTAACCGATCACAGTTCTCACGATCTCAGTTTTAATATATCCTTCAGAAATCCTATTCCCAATTTTCCAAGAACGTTCAAATCCGCTAACAATTTACAATACAGATTTTGAAGTATTTTAAACAATCGCTTAAAATTTTTATTCTTATGCCAGAATGACAGACATTACTGGAAAGGGATTTGGAGAATATTTCTTAAGATTTTTATGCAGAAATTTCTATATCGCCGATGATTTTTTACAAAAGCATAGTTCTTCATTCAATTCAACAAAGTCAGAGGAAAATATGTAAAACATTCATCACGCAATTGACAATAACTACTAAAAAATATCACGATCTACTACCGTACTTATATATAGTGCAAAAAGTAATATCTTCTCAAATCCTGCAATCCGAAAAAAAATTACAACTATGGAATTGGCAGCAGATCAGTTTGGTCACTATTCGTTATAACATTTTGTATAATAATTGCGTTTGGCACTTTCCCTCAAACTTTAGTGCCATAAAATGTTTCTTTTAGTTTCAGCAGTCAATTGATCAATCCACGGGTAAGTTTGTTTCACTGATCGTGCGTTAAAGATTTCTGTGTGACGATACTGTCCGTACGGGCTGATAAGCAGGTTTTGAGGTCCTTGAGTAACCTGTAAAATTTAGACACTCAATTTAATTTGGAATTATATTTGGACTGGACAGACAAATTGGGGGAAAGGATAGCTCAGTTATTATCCTTTTGCCTGGTCAGAGCACAGTGTATAACATAATGTAGCAGGATGTGGGGTACTAAAAGTAAACTGGAACTATGTATATATCATGAATTTACAGTGTTTCGAAATTCTAATCTTGACTTGCCAAGCACAGACATCCTGGTCATAATTAAGCACACACACACACACACGGAACTTTGTATTGTGTAATTTTTTAGGGAATTGTAGAAATGTTAACATTTCTCTGGACGTTCTTTAAAATGCAGTTATGCCTTCCCGATAGTAGCCGACTGATAAATAATCCTCCGCCGTTTGTTTTATTATCCATTTTTGCGGAACCCTGTAGAATATTAGAATTTGTAAAGGAAGCACTCGAGTATTGCTGATAGAGAAAGAGAAATGTGGGATAATATCTATATTGATTTTGACTCGGCCAGAGTTCATGTGTGTGTAGTTCGACTCTATCAAATTAATTAATTCCAGAGTAATAAAAGTGCTTTTGGGTTCCATTCTGTCGAGTGTCACAACTCTAAAAGGCTGTAATCAAATAAAGGTGTACATTTCAATAATTACTAGGAAGCGTTTTGTTAAACATGGAAAATCACTATAGCCATAATTTCCCAGTATCCATATCTCAAACTTGAAATTTAGATGCGAAGGTAGAACTCAGCATAGAAATGACGTATTTTCTGATGACTGCAAAAAGTGCAAAGGTTAATGCATAAATAATTGTGGCCTTCAGCTGACAGATTTTCTCAATTTAAATAATTTTAGTACAATGTATCGGTTGTTGAAAATTTCATGAGCGTTTTCTCGATTATTCTTAGGCGCCACAACTTTTAACATTCCAGTGCTCAGTTTTGTGAAGGCTTCTACTTTGTACAGATATACAAATCAGAAATACGTTGAGATACACAATCGTCCGGCCAGAATTTTATCTCACACACTTTGCGCTTGGGTTTTTAAACTAGGAATATTGAATACCTCCCCTAACGTAATGACATTTTACGTGGCAATATTTGCGCAATCCAAAACTCAATGAATTCTAGATTAAAGTGTCTACAAAATGTATTCGTGTCACTTAAAGTCTTCCAACGAAGGAGGTGTGAATGGTTATGAACTACCCTGTTCGTTGGAATTTAAGGCATGTTCGTGTCGTGGCAATAATTGTCGTGGGAATTGGAAGTCATATTAGTATGCCTATCACGTTTCGGTCGGTCGGAAAAATCTGGATGAAAGTGATTTAACTGCCGAAGATGGTTTAGGTTATTCATGGAAAACTAGGAAATAGTAAAGAATGGTGGACAATACCGGTAGAATTAGCACAGTGGGCAGCTGGATTATTGGGATTCATAATGTCGCCAAACTACGAAAACAACGGAATAATAGCATCCGTGCAATACTTGCTGGAAGTGTTCAGTATGATTCATCTTCATCCATTTCCGCGTGTAATTTTGAAGGGACTGGAATTTAAGTGTCGCAGTTTGTATATGTAACAGGTGGAAAGGGCTTTTTGGCCCTGATTCGGCCCGGCGCGACTGTCTTTTGACCCCGACCCGGGTTGTCCCTAAACCAAAATTATATTTATCGGCCCTGGCTGGGCTTCTCTTGGCTGGCCCATTAAGTCTATGATGTTTCTGACAGTGGCATAATCGTCTCCACTGAATTTTGCCCTGTTATTATTTCTGGGGTTTGATTCAATCTATCCACACATACAAAGAATCAAAACAAATCCCACCTTTTGTGGTTACTCCTTTGATTGAACCCAACTGAGTGCAATGGCCAAATTCAGTTCAATCAATAATGTAAACAAGAAAGTAACGTAAACCGCTGAATTAACCATTTTCCCATCCTGAATTTGTGACGTAACGGTTCGTAAAAATCTGTAACCGTGCTGCCGAAAATTGTGATTGCTGTCATGTAAACAGTTCCGAGGGTCTGGAATGTAGAGCAATCAAAGAACACATACGGATAATATAAACTCGGATTGACAGCTGAATTCATTTATCTGCGATGTGTGCACTCTGAACACTTTTCCATGGGATAATAAGAAAGGAAAAGTTACGATTTATCTTTCGGTAAATTGAGATCACGAATGCTATGTATTTGTACAATAAATGGGAGCGTACAGCGGTACAGCATACGTGTACACACTGTACGCTCCCATATCTTTAATTGGCATTCGGTCAACCAAATTCTTTGCAAAGAGTGGGCGTGTTCTGAAAGCGGATGAGGTAAACAATATTTATTTCGTGTCTAGGAGCTATATTTCGTGAGAAAGACACAGTTTGATTGATTTGGTGTGCCTCAGGAAGGAATGGAAACTGCATTGTGCTTTATATTTGGTATATTTTCGATTTGGCGACACCGACAAGGTAATCGTCATCAGATGAAAGTTGCCTAATACTTAATTCCGACCACTACACAAGCGATGACCTTTCATTTCCATGTCAAAGTTCAGCCACGTTAAAACCTATTTCAAGTGCCCGAGAGGGCGTAGCAGTGGCAGGCAGTTCCGTTCTATTTCGCTATGATCACGGTTCGGTTACTCCGGTAGTCTATGAATGATGGTTGGCTATTGCCTTAAACATGCTTCTTTACTGTCTAACTAATTTAAAACTCTCTCCAAAACTTGGAGACTGAGAGTTTATTCCCATTACAAGCACCACCTTCCGTAGATCCAATCATAGCGGGCTCGATCTCCACGAAAAATATTCTTAACCATCATTTACGGCCAATTTTGTTAAAGTATATTTTAGTAATTGTTTCATACCGGTTAAAGTTTCATATTCGTGATCAGTGCGACCTAGTTTCAATTCAGCCACAATTTGATATCTCAGGAATACTCCTTGTGACACATTCTCGTATTTTCTTTCTTTTCTTCATTCGTCCTTGCATGTTTACTTTCTCCTCAACTCTTTCACCTTTTTCGTTCGTCGTTCTTGAGAATAAATTCTGAGAAGTTCTTAATTCGTGTCGCACCATGGTTTCTATCCAATTTCTCAACCTCCTACAGAAACTACAAAATGAGAGTAGTTTTTTCTCCGCCTTCTCTTAACTTGCATTTCTGATCTGTTCGTGCAGTTCTGATGATTTAGACTCCAGTCATGTGTTCTCACTCACTGTGTAGAGATTGAAGCACAGAATTCCTAATCTGTTCAAAACCGAAACTCATTCCCTCATCCCATTATTTTTTTTATCCTGAATGGTTTGTTGGGTTTTATTTATTTTGTTTACCTCATTCCTAATGCAGAAGAGTGCGTTTGATTAGTTTCTAGTTCAAGATCCAGTTGTTAATCCATCCATCTCGTATTCCTTGCATTTCTCACCTGGGATTAAGTTTGATTATATTTGTTGGTTGAGATGTAAAAATCTCACGATCGTTATTGATTTTTTACACAAAATTCTTAAGAGATTTGGTTGGTATTTTTCCGCTGACAGATAAGAACCCCGACTGAATCTCAATTTAGAGGTTGAATAAGGTAATCTATTTTTGTATTACATCCACGTAACAACACACTATGTTCAATACACGAGAGGAATTTGCTATGCACTGAGGCTACCAGGGAAAGAAATACTTTCTCCACACATGGTTAGCTTATTTGGACTTCTTTATCCAGATGGTTAAAGGTTTTCAAAGAAATTCATGCATATGGAACGTCTCGTTAGGATTAGGAAAGGAGGAGAGTATTCTTAGAGTTTTGGATAATATGGCAGTAGCACTTGTTTGTCATGACAACTAACAGGGTAAAACATAAATATTTAGAGATTGATCTCCAGAGCGGGTAAAGAAATAGGTATCTTTGTATGCCAAGACAACAAAACATTATGCCATCTTAGAAATTGCGCATGAATGCATCTAAAAATAATATGGCAAATCCGATATAATGGCGATGAGATGGGAAGCGAAGTTTTGAATGAGCGAATAAACTCAATCGTGTTTGTGACATCGTTGCTAAGATTTATTATCTACAAAAGCCTTAGAATTGTTTACCCAGAACTCTGAATTTGAATGACAAATCCATAGATGAACAAATGGATGAAATATCAATCTTCTTTACTGCTTAATTGTATTCATAAATTTATTTAAATTTAATTGGTAATTCTTGGTGTCGCTGATGGGAGAGCAGCATAGATGTGATGAGGGTGTAACTTTTAAGTTGTATTCTTATCCTTTGTTGAATTGGTTGACGCTTGAATAAAAGAAAATCTTAATCTAAATCTAATCACCTTTGAACCCTTCTTTTTTTATTTTATCATAGAATATTGATATCAAATCTTGATTGGAAATGGTGCCTTGCTAGAACTACATTTATTATTTCAGTTAAAATTTTTGACGTCTTCATTTTTTTTAATTAAAGGCATTTTACTTTGAGGACCTTATTAAAATTATATTTAAGCCGCCTTAGAGTAAGGCGGCTTGAATATCAGGTCTTTGTAGCATTCTGGTGTAGGCGGAATTTCTTTCGTCGTTGTACGAAGGTTCTATCCTCCGGGCATGTGAGCTTTATTGGTTCGGTGCTCTGAAGAAATGTATAGCTTCTCCCCTTATGTGTAGTGTGTACTCCAGGTCACCTTATCAAGGCTAAATAAAATACTAGAACCCATTGCACAACAATAAGTGGATATTTGACCTTGTGCCCTAAGACGGATTTTTCAAAATACATTGAACTAACAAAGTAAGTACGCCATAACCGACATCGATGTGCAGTATTATTTTATTTTCCAACAATTAATGCCACTTTCATAAATTGTCAAACATGTTTTGTTTGGAACGAGATTGAATACCCAAATAACTTAGAACGGCGTGCAATCTTTGCTTCGAAGAAATTTGAATGATTGCTTTAAATATAATTTTCCATAGTGAAGACGTTCCACGGGAGAGTACTGTTAAGCTTGGTTGGAAACCAAGAAGTTTGTCCAACAGAGACTGCAAGGAAAGTACTTGAAATTGTAAGTCCAATAATAAAACTTTCGCGTGGATTATATCCGTAAAGAGTGTGGCTTGGCTGGATTGATAGAGCATAAACGTTGAAAGACACGACACAAGCTCCAACAATTCCCCACAGATTCAAAGTAAGACATGAAATGTAAACATGAGAGACGATTGTCAACACGGCAATGACTTGAGTCGGCAGAACAATATCTTCATCCCGATACCAGTAGTACAGCGGAATTGCAGGATACAACATAAGCAACTGAACATTTCAAATAAATAACATTTAGTTTACTGCTAAAATTCATTTCAGATGTCAACAACGAGGATTCTAAGATAATTGCCATGAATAAAAAGATGACTTTCTACAAGTTTTGCTAATTCCTTGGGATTTGGTTGAAATTTTACGTAAGGGGTCAAAATGTCAAAGATAGTTTGTTTGCACTTAGGAAGTCCAGACAGTCGGGCCCGAGTTTCCCGTGGGACTGACTGCCTCTGTTAGATTTGAAAAGCTGGTTGCTACCCCGTCTTATCTCATGAATAAATTTCGTGAATGCACTAAATCCGCAATAGAAATGCCGCGGATAGTGGTATCTTGCAACGTGGCCAATTCTATGAGCTGATATGGCTATGTAGTACACGATCAGACCAAATCCCCCCGGAATTTCTATTGCAAAACTAGCACAGTTGGTGAATAACACGGATGGCAATAGATTCCTATTGGAATCTTAGAGGAACTTGAATGTCCTCCTCCTCAGTGACCCCTGAGTATATAGGGTCATTATACTCCTAACGATTTACGTTACGTGTTTCGTTTCTTTAAAGAACTTTCCAGAGTAGATATTTACGTATTATGCAAAAAAAAATCTAAAAGTGTGAGCAATGAGGAATAATTTTTGTCTTACACGGGCGTAGTTGCATTGGCAGTGGTTGACCCAGATGCAGGCGACCATCGGAGGGTACCCCACTACGATTGCGAGCCAGGAGAAAATGTAGTCGTATTGAAGAAGCAAATAAGAATTAATTCTCATATTTAGAGGTCGCTCAAAGAAATCAACGGCTGAAATATAAACAACACTTTATATCAAAATTTACAGATAACGGAAATAATAGATACCAATACCGGTTGAAAGGAATCCACAAATGTTAGCAAGGATTCCAAATATGAACCAAATGGCAGACAAGTAGAGGTCACTTTCCAAGGTGCTGTAGAACGAAACGAATACGAGTCCAATCAAGCAGCTGATAACGGCATACATTTGAAGCTGGGTCAATTCCTGGTCCGGGATCTTAATGATTTGATTTCTTCCCCTCGCTTCAATATAAGCG
This sequence comes from Protaphorura quadriocellata, assembly GCA_034698945.1. Lineage (NCBI taxonomy): Eukaryota > Metazoa > Arthropoda > Collembola > Poduromorpha > Onychiuridae > Protaphorura > Protaphorura quadriocellata. The sequence goes on along the minus strand of JAQGCA010000006.1, from coordinate 34,619 downwards.
TCGAAACTGAAATTGGAAAAAATTATGGACTCAGTCAATAGAGATTGAAAGAGTAAGGATTAAATTAGAATGATTATTTGAAAAACGTACTCGGCATCAAAGTTCGGGTCCGCCATTGTTCACGTCGCACGTTCAACTCTTGAAATGTTTTTAAGCACTTATTGTAACGTGTAATTATATTTAATAATATAATGACATAAATTATATTATTTCTGGTAGGTAATTTGAATTACGCGTCAATGTCAGTAGATGTTTGTAAACGCAGTGCCGTGGCTACAAGAATGACAAAATCGTTGTCATGAGCATTCAAGTTTTACAAAATTGCTCAAAGCGCTATGTCAAATCTGCGTCAGAAATTTTGTAGCATGTAGTACTCGCGAAAGGTAAAATTTGTAAAAAAGGTAAAATGAAATTTCAAATCGCATACAATTAAAGGTTTTTTGAAATTAAGTATATCTGTTCTTAGGTTTTGCCGCTTAGCGATGCAAAATTTTGAGTAGCCATTTTATGAAACTTCCGCCGCGTATCACCCAATTGGACATTGAGTTTGAGTTTAAAAATCTTAGGCGTCATGTTGCATACCCGAGTACTGCCCTGAATATTTCCACCAAATTGACTTCTGTTATGGAGTTCAGAACCTCACTTTCACTGGATGTTATTTCACCTGGATAGTCGTGTTTGGATTATTTATTATCTTCATGTAAGTAAGTAACTAGGCGACTAATGACTTTTTGCCTGGAGATGGGAGAGTGCAAATAGTGAACCTTGAGGAAAGCTTATTTTAGCACTCATTCCATCTAATGGCGTCATCCTCCGTCGTCATCATCCTTCTTTCACATGGAATTGTCTCCTAATCCAGAGACATTTCCCGGTTTCCATAGCATTCACCTTCTTTTCCTTCTGTCGAGTCACCCCATGTCTGTTTGTGTAGACGTACATTATCACCTGGACACCTATTTGTCAACTCTACAGAAATTGGAGCACTAGTGAGAGAAGATTCCCCTGAGAGGACAATAAATCCTTTGACTCGTGGTAAAATTGTGAAAAAGACCTTTAATTTCAGAGCCATGTCAACAACATTATGTATATGTGTCTCATGGATAAATCTTGTTGGCATTGTCTGACTCGTTGCAGTCCCAGTTCTAAGGATTTTTTTCTGAATCAGCCAAGGGCCAGTTAAATAAAAAGGTTGGAAGATTTTTTAACGTTAAATGATTTCCAGTGTTGAATGTCGACGAACATTGAGGTTCGACTTCAGAATTTCGTTACCGCGTCGTAGCAAATGGTACAGGCAGCCCCTAGTACTTCGCTTTAGTACAGGTTCAATTTCTTGGCCAGACATTGAAAGTATTGGGCCACAAACGTTGTCACACCGAGTGACCACCGGAATGGCGGTTCGAAAGAGGTGTTTCTTCTTTGCAGTTTTTCCAACTACTGGGGGTACCTTCAATCCGGAGTTGACCAAAATTCGTCCAGTTGGCCCATTCATTCCTACAACCGGTACTGTTTATATGCTGGTAGAAATAGTGGTTGTCACGTACATACAGGGCCGGACTGGCAACCCAGGGGCGCCCAGGGCGGTTAATATTAGGCGCATGGGGCAAGCGCAAGGGGCGCCTTAATTACTTCCATGCTCCTAATGTTAAATTCACAGGGGCGCACCGGGCGATCGCCCGACCGCCCTTATGGCCAGTCCGGCCCTGCGTACATAGAATTTTGCTTGTCCACGTTTCTGCTTTCTTGTGTCTTAAACTTGGTAACATTTTCCGTGCTCTTTTATTTTCCTGTGCCATGAGTATAAGACACGACAGAATACTAACGAGTGAGTGTTGTGGCTTTGTAATGAGTTCTTTTCTTAATGCCTCGATCGTACACACACATTATGTGTGGTATAAAAAAGTAATCAAGAATTTGAAATTGGATGAGTCCGCACTCAAAGCCAAGATGTATGATGATTTAACTTCGGAATTTTAGTAAGGAAAACGAGAACAAAGTCGCAAACATCCGATGAAACATGAATGAAAAAATAATTTTTCATGCTTTTCAGTCAACGCACGCACTCTATTCGCCTAATTTATATTACGAGATCGGAGAAAGCAATCATTGATCAATCCGTCTTTTACAAAATCCCAGAATTCCAATCATTCACAAGTTTACGTAATAGGGTAGATTTTCATGGGACTTAATGGAGTCAGTCAGAATTTGAATGATGTGACGCAGTTCACAAGAAGGAATACTAATTCAACCGAGTCAAGATGTTCAACTTTTCAAAATTCTTTCCTTTGATTTTTCTTGTGTCATAAACCCATGCGTACGTACCACCATGCTGTTAGTGGGATCCAACCCTCGCGATCTGGCATGGGCGGCTCGCATGACTACAAGGAAGCATTAATTTTAATGTATGGCTTCACACATCGATTTATGTTCGTTTGTTCATGTTTTCCTTTGAAATTTTTACCATTTCATCACCTCTACCCTCATGAAAGCGAAGATTTACTCTTAAATTGACAATCATGAGTTGTGTCTTCACGATACGACTTTCATTTCTTGTGTTGGCAGGTCACGCTTATATCGAGAGTAGTATTCCCTGCGGGGAAAATGTTTCTGTACTTGGTGTTGTGTTGTGATGGATGATCCCCGTAGCTTTAGATCTCAAAAATAGCACAAAATATTATTCTACATTTTCCTCCCGCATTACTTCACTTCTAAAAGAGACTTCAAAACTTAATTCCAGAACAGCCTGAGGAGGACGAAATTTCTTAAGATCTAACTCCGAAAAAATTGAACTAACGTAAAGAACGCCTACAGAGATAGTAGTCGAGTTAACCTGTGACATTTTTGTGACTTCGCAAAATTCCAAGCAAACTAACTTTGTTTCACTCCAGCCGTTTTAAGACTGTTGAACAATTTTTAATGGAGTTGTAGCCTTCAACATCCACAGGTGTTGCTGGTGGGACTAACCATTTCTGTTGTCCTTACGTCACTTTCACCTTATTTATTTTGACAAGAACGAATAGAGAAAAAATATAATTGTAACCAAATGTTGGTTATAGTACAGAGTTTAATTAATTTCTAGATTAATTGTTGATCTCTAGCAGGCAAAAGAAGGGCAATGAACCCTGAGGTCAAATATTAATATTTATACAGTTGGTGCAGGTGTGGGCAGGTGTGGAGTAAAATCTAAAGCGTGTCATGTCTGATAAATGTAACATTATCAAAGATTAGAACCCGGTCTATAGAATTAATCAAAAATAAAAGATTTGACTTTCTTGCGCGAAATATATTGCATTCCGAGCACTCCATTTTTCAAGACGCTTTGAGCCACCAAGAATTTACGTGGGTGGCTGTGATAAATTGTTTATCTCGGAATAGACTATTAACCTTAACATTGAACATTTGTTCCCATAATAAGACACGAAAGGATTTTCTATACCAATCAATCATAGCGAGTTTAGTTTCATCTTACTGCTGAGTTATTTTGCTGGAGGATTCAGTGCAGATTTACACTCAAAATACATGTATTAGCATCTCGATGGGAGTAACCGTACTATGTACTATAGTCGACTCTGGTTCGGATGACAAAAAGAAGTGGTCTCTCCGGGAAGGTGGTCGCAATACAGGCTTGTCATTTAAGGATTAATCTATTTATTATGAGAAATTCATATATGCAAAACTCAGAGACTCAGGTTGTCTAATCATAACTTTTAGCGTTGGTAATTTCAAATGTCCTCGTAACAAATATTGGCGGACAAATTTTTGAGATTTTGGAATTTGTTAGGCCACACCTTCACATTCGTGACCAGCACACTTAAGAATGATTAGTCCTGAATGTTTTAGCTTGAATTGTTATTGACACGTAAAAAGTGTTCCTTATGAGAGTAAGTGACGTGAGTGAGTGAATATGGTAACATATGGGTAGAAATGACTGGAAGTCGTCTTTCTGCCATGCACATTCTCAGTCCATTCTATCGAAAGGAAACTTTAGCTCATGGAAGTAAAAGCAGATTTCTTGTGAACAAAAATAAGACAGTTTTTCCAACATTCACGCGGACTGTGGCTTTCTGTGACTGAAAGCACATGAGCTCCTTCGTACTGAAAACTCCCACGCACGCAATGAACATAAGCTCAACAAAACCTAAATCCCGGATCTAATTTCTCAGAATCTTACTCAACTAAAGTAAGAAACTAAGAGAACCTCTGTAAAACCGCTCTGTAAAAACAATCCTGAGCAGTCTTTCGTGTATTCATCTCAAATTGTAAACGACCTGGAAAATTAAGGACGTCAAAATCCTCGTTTCGTTACGTTTACAAGTTTAACCTAGTCTGACGTGAGTCAGTGGTTCAAGTCATCCAATCTAATCGTCCAGTAGTTTATCTGATACACCAGGATCGCAGGATATAAATCTGAGGAAATAATATCAGATAGATGGTTGACATATATTCATTTTATTTTAATCAGATTTAGATAGGCTATCTGATGAGACGACGTGACTATAATTCTAGTACAACAATTAAACATCCAAATTTGTGAAATAAATTAGCTAATTATTCGAAAATAAAATATTATACGAAAATATTTTCAGCCTATACATTATCCTTATGCCTTTACTTGATTTGTATTTATTTTTTATATACCTATGATGACATTCTAGCTTCCGCGGACAGATCTACTGCACGGTGCCCTCGCCACGTGTCTTATTTTTTATGGCACAAATTCTACTCAAGAATTGTTTTCGTACGTGTAACATGGCGATCATTGTATAAGAATAATACAAATAAGTTTTTGCAATGCATGGGAGAATGACTTCCGGGCAGCTGGGTTGACGAATCGATTTTTCTGGTATTGTAATTAGAACAAGAAAGGTGCACATATTACTAGGCTACGACTATGAGACATCTATATATTACTTTCACTACAGCAAAGAAGATTCGTTTACTTTGAAACCAACAAAGAAAATAACCAGGTTAGGTCTTCACTCACCATTCTCGTATTACCTTTCCAGAGAGAACTTCCTGCGTGGAAGAAAAAAACACTCAAGTCTAGATTGTCCAATAGCCCCAAGTCATCCCGACTTAACTTTCACCAACTTTCACTGAAATACATTATATTACCTGCAAACTGAATTTACCCATCCCGCTATCTCTGTATCTGAATCGGATTTTGTACGTTATTCAACTCGCATACAATTATAGGGCGTATTTCTAGTATTAGAAAAATCAAATTGTAAGTATGTGACTCGATTTTGAAGCATTTTATTTTAGCTCAGCCGAGCGTTCATAACATCATCGCTGACAAACCTCTATAAATAACATGCCTTAACATACTAACAAAATAGGATATCTTTCTTAGAACATTGAATTTACCAACTCTAAAATAAAATTGGAATGAAATCCAATAGTTCGATAAGTCCGATGTTTTAGAGTTTGGGATGATGAATTTCGATATTCCTAGTAGCATGAAATTGACCGTTGAAAGTATGTTGGCTTAAATTTTTTTTTCCAAATTCCAGTATATTACTTCGACTCGGCCTCGATTAAATCTTGACTGAATTTGAATCAACGGTTACGTATAGTCGACAAAATAATCAAGAAAAATGTGATTCATTTAAACTATTATTATATTTACAAAAATAATTTAATTTGTAGTGTCGATTCTAATTAGCAGTGACATACTGTATAATTTCATTCCAAAAGCACTCTAATCTAGAGAAGTCACTACTTGTAATTGGGAAGAAATAAATGTTTACAGAAAATGAACGAACTTTTAATCCAAGATTTGACATCCTGCTCATAATTCCAATATTTACCGCCGTGACTTAAATTCAGAGTCTGTACAGTATAGCGAGTTCATCAAACTCGATTAAAAAATAAGAATACTGAATAAATTTGCTACATTCTAAGATACGGACTTGCTGAAAATTTTCCATGATGGAGATTATTTATGCATGGTATCACCACATTTTTGTGGACTAGTCGTAAGATTTGAATTCTGGTGTGTATTTCATAGTCCTCCCTAGGGATTAATATCTGTATTTGTGTGGGTGTACATTAGTCAGATATTATCGGTCGGTTCAGTAATCCCAGCCCAGTATCCACAGTATTGCAGACTGTCGGGTTCTATATGCCGGTATAATACTTATTTATAAGCATTCGCATGTCTCATTCTGGAAGTCATTAATATGGACATTTAAGGGAAACAAGAAAAGGGTATTCCGTTGGGACGTGATAATTAATCTCATTTACATTATGAATATGAATATAATCATTCAATAGGGGAATGTGCCTATTTATAGTCTACCATTAGTGTTGTTATTATTACTACACGGTAACAATGACGCACGAAAGCTGAGCGGGAACTTAGAAAGTCCCTTACTTGTGTCCGTCGTCTTCCTAAGTGTACTTTCTCCAGTGTAAATACATAATTAAGAAGTTGGAATGTCTTCCTCTATTTTTCTTTCTTACGTATGAGAAATAGTTTAAGCAATTTATTTGAACTTTGTGTGTTCAAATAGAAAAACTTTTTGCCAAAATTAATCTTATCTGAACTCTCATACTTGTACAGTACTACCTAGACCATACTTATAACCCTTGTCACTGCACCGTACTACCGCTACTTAAGTTCTAAAAATACAACTCAGGAAAGTTGCAATTTTTTTTCCAATTTCCTTAATTGCCAAAACGCATAGGAGGAATAAAAGAGGAAGAAGTCAAACAAGAGCATTACGCGTGGTCTATAGTTCTAATGCATGGTTGTACAAATACATATCCATTTTCTTATTAATATAACCCCACCACGAGGGAAAGGGCAATTTCCACAGTGTCGACGTCTCAAATAATATTATTGAAGAGAATCAGTCAGGAGGAAAAATGTAATAACGGAGTGCGTGCTCAAATGGTACACAACAAGGTCGTTGAGGCCCGACTGTGTCCTTTTGCACTTGAGAATGAATGAAAGTTGGTCTTTATAGATAAAATTTATAAAGAAATGGGTGTTTGTTTTCGGTGTGAACTACTAGTTATACACCTACACACTTATGACACACAGAATAGGCGTCTCCACGTAATATACGAGTACGATGGTCTTTATCTTGATCATTTCTTTCACTCTTCATATAAGAATAGTCCTAAGAAGTATACTCTTACAATGTGTTTCATAAATCTCCGGGTCCACAGGAGAGTCATACGGTACATGACCAAATTGAGCCCTGGTCTTTCTCCAACTTTCATCATAAAACATAACGGAGAAAGTGGTGAAAGTCTTTGACCTCTTAACCTGCGTGAATGGAGCCCAGGGGCTCTAACCCTACTTTACGGTTCATACTCCGCGTTTCACACCAACGAGGTGTATTCTGAGAAATGGAATAATGTACTGCCATGAATTCATATTCGGAGTCAAGGGATACTCCCTTTCAATTCGGGCAAGGAAAGCTACCCCGAGTCCTAGTAGAGAGGAAGACATTCCAATGCCAAAAAACTTATTTATAATGTTGACCCGAACTATGTCTGCCTGAGGGATCCATCTCTAATCCACAGTACCACTATTCTACAGGGGACTGATCCATTTTTGTACATTCATGTTTTAAAGTTCTTAAGAAAAAGTCAACTCGCGAGAAAATAAGAGGGGCGTAGCAACGATGAAATTGCTTTAATATTGAACAGTCTGTAGAAATAAGGAAATGAAGTAGGTCATTTTTTCTTTGAAAACACGCTTTCAAAGCGTGAAGTTGTCAACACATTATCAGCCAACACGTGAAAAAAAATAAACTGACTTGTTTTTAAGATGCCCAGAAATTTTAAAGTATTTTTAAGTATTGTTCTATTTGCAAATATAGTTATGTGCGGCGCTATGAACCACACGGTACATTAATTTGGTTAACTCTAACAATGAGAATTGTTTTGTTTGGTTCTGAATAGAAAACTTACATTACATATGATTTGGAACAATGGTCTGGTTCTAGTCATCATATTACAAAAAAAAAGTAACCTAGTTTATCCACATAATAAATAGGAATGACATGGGCAATGTGAAAACCTAAAAATGCACAGGAGTATACAATGGTGAAAGAACTATTGCATTGTCCGCACTCTGGAAACTCTGGATCGAATCGAACGCCCATGCTACTTACGTAAATAAGCAGGTTTGTTTTATGTCAGCTAGAAGCCAGGAATATACTTCTCACAAAGTTGTCTTCCAAGGTGCCAATTTTCTTAGGCAAAACTTTTTTCGTAACATTTGAGGAACTGAGACGCTGGATCAATTTAAAATTAGGTTTCATTAAAATTTGCAGTGGCGAAATACCTCTTTAAAATAGTAACCGTAACCATAACTTTCTGAAAGATCGTATTCTCGATAGCGAGGAGCTGAGGACAGGTACTTGTACTTTGGTGAAACTCTCGAGATCGATTTTCAAGCGTCTGATATAAAATATTGCATTTTCTTGCAAATAAAAGAGTATGTGTGAGGCAGTTTCCCTTTTCAGTACTACTGTTCAAAAGAAATGTAATCCACGGAGAGGACAATAGTGAAGTATATGTAAAATACAATAGATAATTGAAATCCATGAATTGAACATGGACAACTTACGTTAGTCCATCACAGTCATCCAAATCCGAGATGAAAATGGCAAATAGAAATGTGATTAGCTTTGCGATGTCTTTTTATATTTCAACGAAGGAATAAATGTCACAGAAGTTTCTTTATATTAAGAATTTCATTTCATTTCAACTGTTCATTTCATGCAGTCTGCATTCGTCATGCTACTCGCTCCCGTGCATCTAGATGTATATTCCAGAACACAGAATGAAATGAATTTCTATGAAGACTATCAAAGTATTCTGGTTTAATTAGATTTACATGGACAGTCCGCATACATTTGCGGTTTGGTCTTGTAGCAAAGAAAACTACGTCATAGTATCATTTGAGCTCATAATCATAATTTATAATCCAACCTTTCTCATGTTTTTCCTGGAAAGTATCACTAGAAAAACATCTCGTAGAAAACATAATTTCCAATTAGTAGTCCGCACGCTATTTGACGTGATATGTTAAAAGCCGATTTGCGACAAAGTGAAAAATTTAAGTAGCTTTACATTTTTTGAATAATTATGTAAGGGGATTACATTGAGGGAAAGTTTAATTTAGTATTTCTGGACTACAAAATGCGATTAAGTATGAGAAAGTTTTCATTGTAAACTCATGAACATGGGAAAATATTATGTTATTAGTACAACCAGAACTTTTGGAATCAAACACTACATAATAGAAAGTTTTTCAATTAGATGGATCACTGGGTGACAATTATCAAGATACATTGAACTTTCCAATTTTTTAAATTGGACTTTTCTAGTAGGGTCTTACGGATGTATGGAAATACGTCATGCATTCAACATTTCGATTATGTTTTCTTGTCAAAAATCTTTATAGAAATAAAAATTATTCCAATTTATCAAAATACATTTGATAAGAAGAGCAAGGTTAAGGCATATGCTGATAGCTCATGCAACTCTGTGAAACATTTTGACTTATAAAATTTAATCAGACACATTATGTTAGTCGGTATAAATCCTCTTGACTTTACTGAAGGCGTGGGAAAGCTTAACCTTTCTGGGTCTACTCTGAAACAAGAAAACAACAAATGATTCCATGTTTACTCATTCCACTGAAACAAATACAGTGTTTTAGGAGTTTAAAGCCTCCAGTTGTTTTTGTCCCACTAAGGAGAAAAGATGACATCAAGGCTGTAGCAACGGTCTGGTTCAGCGTTCAATTCAGTGAAACCGCACATTACTGAAATATACTATGTCAATATGTTGTAGGCAATTTCACGACATTAATTTTAGTCATCTTTCCAACTTTTACTTAACCTGTTCAAAATGTCGAAACGTTCTCAAAACCAAATTGTAAATACTTGGCCACTTTGTTCAGGATGCTTGACCTAACACCTAACGCAATAGGCGATGTGAAATCCTGAGAGTTTACGTGGAATTGTCTAGAAATTGTACACATTATCTACAACATAGATGAAATACGAGATTGGAATGCCCGAAGGTCCATACTCATAGGACACATTTCAGTGTACGGTTTGGAACTTTTAACAAACCACAGCTTTCACCCTGCCAATGTTCGGTTTAATCATTGTGGATTTTGTTTCATAAAAGAATATAGAGCTTGAAGGCTTCGTACTAAAGTTTAGAGGTCAATCTAACCCATGTAACAAGTAAGCTGTAATTAAGGAGAGTAGTGCGTAGTCGAAAGCTCATAGGATAAATTTTTTTAAGCTTCTTACGTAATCCTCCCAGTAAAGACTGGACATCTCGCTTATGTCAATCCCGGTACAAAAGCCAAAGTCTGGTAAAGCTGATAAATCGTGAATTCGAGTTAAATAAGGATACTTAACATTATTGTGTCGTTCAGAAAATAATTTGGATGGTTGATCTTTGTACGAACAGGAAGATGGTGAGTTCGGCAGTATTGGGCGCTGCAGTTGGGACCGGGCTTGGATTGGTAGTGGCTATGACCCTGGTCATTTACCGATACTACAGACTTCGAAGGAAAAATCTTGACTGGGGTGACTTAGAACGTTTCGAGTGTCCTCATGCTCATTCCTCGGTTTCTTCAACACATTCCAAGGACTCTTATCATGGAAGGCGCAGTGGATCACACCATCACTATCATTCTCATCATCATCAATCTGGAAGTCATCCTTACATGTCCAGACATTCTTCAGCTGGTTCTTCCACGGGTGGTTCAGTTTCTAGCAAAGGACGAATGAATCGCTGGGATAGTCGTGGCAGTCGCTCCAGCACTAAATCATGTCCACCTGTCTACACTTACCCGCAACAGGTGAGTTCATCGACTTTTACCTCTAAGAACGAACATTTGTCGTCATGGACTAAATAAATATCCCTGGAGCTCTTGTTACGAAGACCTGCTTTCCAAATGTTTTTCTTAGACTATGGAAAAACACAGAGTACAAGTAAAGCCAGGAAGTTCATAATTCTGTAATTGGGAACTCCGGAAACTAGAAACCATTCTGGACTAGGGATTTCGTCTTGAGTTTCACAAAGATGAAGGATTTATGGCTTTAGAATTCAAAGTTGAATAGAACATTGCCCAGAGGAGCTGAAAATAGAAAAAGGACAGGACGTCGGGATGTCAGGGAAGATATAATGTACACTATTTGATGGGTTGAACGACCTATACTCCCACAAAATTCGTTTACTTTGTCGTTTAAATTTTCCACTCAATTGACTGCATTTAATCTTTGAGACTAAGACGTCAAAGCCAAGGCACGGGGATTTACGACGCTTTAGTTTAAATTCAATTTGAGGAGAGGATTCACAAAATACGACACTGCGTACGTACAATGTCTTTTTTTTTCAATCTCGGAGCTATTTGCTTTTCTCAGTGATTATACGCCATTGTAGTTGAAATAAAAATGACGCTTACCAAGAGCTTATAGCTTACCATAGACGTCACCCTTTGATACAATACAGATTTTCGGTAAATTATTTCTTGAGATGAATTTTCAGTACTAACTACACAAGAAAAATAACTGTAGGGTTATAAACTGCACTCATTATAGATCCTGATGAAATAACTCAGATATCACATAATTCTTCGCCAGACGATGGCTTATCGTCAATTTCTACGAGGCAGAAAGCTCCTATTCGAGTTCAAAATTCACCTCAGTTTGACGAATGCATTACTGCACTATCAACACACAACACCTAATGTCTTTTGAACCTTCATTGGGCATCCTTGCCGTTGCCGACTTACTGAGTTATTACATCTAAAGTTGGAAAAACTCCTGCTTGCGCAATCAGAAACGTCACAGTATAAGAGCACTGAGACATACCTGACTCGGAGATTCGAACCCCGTCCAATTAGGTAGCACATGGCAACCCCGTACTTACCACGCTGTCTTTGCTCCGGTTTTTATACTGGTTAAACATTACCTACCCGTTCGGTCTTTGTTTCCTGACAAGGGAACACTCCGGTTAAAATATTATGGGGTAATAAGCATGCAAAAAAACTTATTTTTAATTTCGCTGCAATGTTGACAAGTGTCCGACAATTTGTTTTGGAAAAGATCAAAATAATATTTTCTTTATTTGGACTGCAAACATTTAAGAATGTAAGAATCCCACCTTTTGGGCTTTCGGGCCGTAATAGTGGCCATGGGGAAAAACACTTCTGCAGGTCAAGTTTGGTCACCGCTATGAATATTTGTAGCCAAATCTGTGAGTTGCACCTCGAGTAGTACATTCCTCCTGAGTAAAATTGCTTTCGTTTATTCACAATCCACGTGGCTCTATAAATCCTAGAAAATTGAATATCGTTATTTATACATCCTGCGAGACACTTGTTTATTCATCGCTCTATTTGCTGGTCTGTCTACCTTTGTGCGTGACAGGAATGAGGATTGGAAACCACATAAAAAGTTTTAAATCCCTCAAATAGAGTATCTGCCACGTTTCTAGCTAAAGTTTGACAGTCGAGGTGAACTCATGTTTGATTATGACCGCCAGGTAAGACCAAGAATATGATTAAACAAAGTTTTACCTATACATTTCCAATATAAAGAATCGAGGTCGTCGTGAAAATGAAAACTTATTCCTGTGCCATAAGATAATTTAATAAGGAATGTTTCCTGGAATCATCAAAATTACATGACCCAATTTTCATTCCTGGGAAAATGGAATTGTCGCATAATAAGTTACTTTATTTCCACGGTTAGATTTATTGTAAAACCTTCCATTTTAATACTAGGTATTCAGTTTTTCATCAAAATCCAATCAACGCTGGATGAAAATGACCTGGTACTTGAACATTTCTAGAATCTGCTCCAGGAAGGCCTTTTTAATGTAGTAGTACATAATCAGAGAACTCTAGAATTCTAAAATCCTAGAGTCAAAATCATATTCTGATGCCCTCTCGACACGAGAACGCAAAGCTGCAAACTCCTCGCGTAATAGTAGCAAGTATTTCAGCCAGATGGCGATTTCACCTTGTCGTGTAGTGATAGCGAAAAGGTGACTTTCTCCAGATACTTTCACAGAACTTTCCCGGAGGAATATCCACGAAGAGAAAATTCAAATGATGGAACTGGAGGTCTCCACCTTCGACTGAAAGTTCCGTTCGTGTGCAGCCAGAAATAAATTGAGTCCTCGATCATAGTTTCTCAGAACATATGTTAGATACTGACTCAAAGTCTCTCACAATGTGCTGGTTAAGCACATTACATATAATATGTACATATTTATATGCAAACCGGGGATACTGACTTGTCCTACCATTTATTGTAACATTACATATTTGAAGTCACAGCAAAACTTTGTTTAAAACAGACTAATTGGTACGTGCTCTCTGGTCATAACGTAAAATTTAATTGCTTTGCTATTGTGTCTGCAGAGTTTCAAGTTTGGGAAGTATAGCGGTGAAACCCATTTGTAAGATCTTGACAGTTTGAGTAAAAAGAAACGCTAGATGACATGGAATTATGCGTAGAATTGTAATGGAGAATAGGACTTCAGTCAAGCCTTTTTTTTTCTTATTTGACAACCTTGTTAATATTTCGCTCTACACATCAGTTCAAAATATTTTGTTCTATACTTTCATACAAGCCTTGAAATTTAGCCACGAGAAGGAGGACGAAAATAGGTCCAGAAAACTTTCTCCTCGAAAACCCTTTTTGTATTTCAACCACACTTGACTTTAGAGTTTCAATTTAGTTTGAACTCAAAGTCACCTGGAATTCAACTCCAGATCCTACGAGTCGTGAAAGGAAATTATCAATTTATTCGTTATGATGTCTATTACTAAACTTTATGCCTTTGTGTGTGGCAATTTAAAAGATAATCTTTGTGCTAGGTTGCGTTGTTCAAAGTTATAAAAGACCAACATTTCAAAGTCTTTCAAAACCAATTTCACATCATCGTAGTTAGTCTCTCAAGGCGTGGTCTGAGGTCCGGGGAATAATGTTGAAAACTTACATTATGTAATCAAAACGTCCAACGGAATCAATTCCTTAACTAAAAAAATTGTTTCAGAATGTATGGTTCAAATGTGTCATAAATTTTTCTGGGTACATTATTGTGAAACCTCGACAAAAGTGCGAATGTAGCAGAGATGCAATGAGGGATAAGCAAAAATAAAATTATCTGCAGACACAATAGCAAAGCAATTAAATTTTACGTTATGACCAGAGAGCACGTACCAATTAGTAAGTGTGGTTGAAATACAAAAAGGGTTTTCGAGGAGAAAGTTTTCTGGACCTATTTTCGTCCTCCTTCTCGTGGCTAAATTTCAAGGCTTGTATGAAAGTATAGAACAAAATATTTTGAACTGATGTGTAGAGCGAAATATTAACAAGGTTGTCAAATAAGAAAAAAAAAGGCTTGACTGAAGTCCTATTCTCCATTACAATTCTACGCATAATTCCATGTCATCTGGCGTTTCTTTTTACTCAAACTGTCAAGATCTTACAAATGGGTTTCACCGCTATACTTCCCAAACTTGAAACTCTTGAAGATGACGTGCTTAGTATGTACATGCAGGCAAGAATTCTTCAAATGAATGCTCTTTTAAATATATTGCGTTCCGAAAGTATTGTAGTCCCACACATGGAGAAATTTGTACTTCAATCTACGCTATAATTCTATTCAGAAAATACGTCGCAGAAACCAGGAATCCAATATTCGGTCATTTACCTCTGACTTGACACTTTTCAAAAAATATGGATGCTTTTAAACGCGTGTTGATGAATATGAAATGTCGTTCCTTGTGTTGCAAATATTTTTGAATTAACTTTGATGCGTCACCACAACTGTCATTTTTGATATATTGTGTCAAAAACATACCGAATTGAAATTGAAGGCAGATCATAATCTTTTTCTAAATAAAATAAAATAATTCTAGCAAGTCCATTGCAGCATGATGGTAAGGTTGGCCCATTCTGTCTCGCTGTGCTGGGGTTTAATTCCTCGGACTTTCACTCCCGGTGGTTGCTTTAAAGAGGTTTTTTCCACTGGTTTTTCCTACTACTAGATGGTACCTACGTTGTACGTCTTTAGACCAAATGGGAAGCAACCCAAAAATACGCGATGATGTTTGATTCGGCCTCAGCGGCTATGTCAATTAATGTGGGTGTATTTTTTAAATAAAATAATTCTAGAACGTTAAGCTCCAGTTACTAGTTTCTGTAGAATTAACGCGTACCTAATGAGAATCATTTTCACAGAAAATGTATATTTCAATGAAGGCGGGACTAATTATGATGAAAACTCTCCTTTTGATGTGTCCTGTTGGAAGACACTAATTATTATATCAAAATTCGTAATTAAAGCAGTAATACAATCAGAAATTACTTTGATTCTACGCTGTACCTTCATTCTACAAATCCTAATTTCTCAGTATTAAAAATATTTGCACTACCACGTAGTTCCTACATCTATGCCTTCAGGCTTAAAACTTAGATGATTAATTAACTTTCAACTAGATGACATCGCGACCGTGCAAATTCGTCTAGGTAATTATTTTTCAAGCACATACCAGTACCTTTGGTGTTTGAAGATTGGATTCCTATCTACGGACAGTTCCCAGGAGTCTTTTGTTACACGCCAAAGCGCATGGAAGACTCGACTTGTGGATTAAATCGTTTCATGTTGAACCGATCTGAGGTTCCTGTCTTGGCTTCTTTCATCCACTTCCATAGCATAGAAGTATTAGTCAAATTTCCAGGTCAAGATATTTGATATTTCTGAGTTACTTTGCAATTTTCTGGGAAAAGCGGATTCTGGAGCTTCTTCAGTCTTTCTATGAATCCCCGGGAAACCTCAACGCTTTCCTTGATTACTCAGATCTGTAATACGTCCTGGGACACACTCAAGTGCAGTCTCAATCCATCTAAAGCAGAAAGTAAATGCAACAGATGTATTACAGAGGAAAGGGAGGAGAAGCAGAAATCAATATTATTTAGAATTACAGAGGATCTGACTTTGATTCGAACCTTCAAACCTCCAGGCAAATTGAAGGTCTCACAAGGAATAGTATTTGAATGAACAATTTCAAATCAGGATGGTATGTAAAACTTTCACGTTTGTCATTTCAAGAGTTCTCGTCATGAATAATAAATTTT
This sequence comes from Protaphorura quadriocellata, assembly GCA_034698945.1. Taxonomy (NCBI): domain Eukaryota; kingdom Metazoa; phylum Arthropoda; class Collembola; order Poduromorpha; family Onychiuridae; genus Protaphorura; species Protaphorura quadriocellata. The sequence goes on along the minus strand of JAQGCA010000006.1, from coordinate 18,480 downwards.
GTCCGCGGATTATATTTCTTATCAAGGGCCAGAAAATATTGATGGTTTCTCAGGTTCCTTCCTCACGGGAATTTCACTCAAACCTCTCAGACATGAACAAAGGTGACAATGTGTGGTTCGAAATAAATAATGAAAGAAAATGTATATTTTAATTCGCCATTCGCTTTATAGAGTTGGGAAAACTCCACTTGGAGTTTGTTCTTACCTCGACTTACTCTGGATACCCGGAAAGCAACCCAATCTCTATCGAAATCGTGGCATGTCAGTTTCAAAATATATTTTATTATTAAATATATTCCTGACAAGAGTTTTTGAAGCAATTAATCCCAGAGTAGTTAGTCTGACTTAAATTTTACATCCGATTAGAGTTTCTCGTCGGTTCGAATCCTTCTAAACAGGTATTGGAAACCTTGCAATCATCGAACTGGTATGTAGTTTGTAAAATTTCAAAGCGTTTTAGCTACTGAGTTCTTGTTTGTCCAGCCGCTTTGAGGATGAGCAAAATAGATAGAGCTTAAGGCTTTAGACATGGGATGAGCTGACGATGAGAGAGTTGATTAAACTTTACATGAACTCGAGCCCTTGCCCTGTCTCTGACCCCACGGACACGTACAGGTTACGACAAATCAAACATGTTAGACTTTTACTCCCAGAGGGAAAAGTTTTACTCAAAGGTGACCAAGCCTTGTTGGTTTCATTCAGAAAGAAATGAATTGGTTTCAAGGAATTTGGACACTCTGCCTGGTCTCACCGCACGCTCGTTACGTAGAAGTAGACAGACATAATCTAAAAGTAATTTTTGTGGATCAATGAGCCAATGAAATTGGGATTGTGAGGACAGGAGCAAATATCGTGACGGAGAAATGTTTGTTACAGTTTTGTGATGTTCTCTGCTTAGCTGATCGCAGAATCATCAACTCTTCAATTATTGTCGCATGGATAACACCAATTTAATTCCGCGCAGATTCCTGGGGTGAAAGGACGCTGCGAATGAATGGCCTTAGAATATCAGGGTCACGTCGCACCAGTCGAGTCAGCCCAACATTTTATTAAATAATTTGTATCAAACGACAAGAATTTACTCCCATTTTAGCCAACTTGGAATAAGCAAGGCCAATTACTAAAAATATTTTCCAGACTTGGATGGGCGGTATCTGTATTCATATACAACAGGAGGTTGCTTATATTTGCAAGCACAGCATTTAATTCCGTCCGACGTTAATTTAATTATTGATAAGCTTTGAATTTGTAAATCAAAGGACGTTACCATAACCCTACGGCATTTGGGTCGTCCAAGAGTGTCACTAGGGTGTCCTTAAAATATAACCCTAGCAAGAATTGGCTCAATTCTGATAAGGCCCGTTCAATTCGAGATGCATGAAACATCTGTCTCCGTTTCTGTCGACGAAGCATTGCGTAAGTTTGTTTGTCAATCAAAGGATATTTACAGAAGTCTGGACACCAGAGTCCAGACTTCAAAACAACCACCGGCAATAGTGTAATTTGGGTCAGTTCTCTACTATTTTGACCTGAATGTAGACAATAAATTGTCAGTCGCTTAGTAACACATAGCTTGCTCTCAGATTCTATCCACGTCTGAAATCGTCATGTCAGGACAAATTAGTCCCTGGTGAATGCGTCCATGTACTTGGTCGACTTGCGACATGCGATTTGCCGTAAATAACGACATGGCCCTGGAAAATTGAGGCAATAAGCAACAGGTATGGGATGGATTTCCACCGTTTGATCATTACAAACAAAAATACCATTTGTGTCTGGGTTCTAAACATTAGTAAGAAAATATTGGCGCCTGGGACAGTTTTTTCAGTGTTTATAACGGTCTCAAGGATAATTTTGTTGACACCTTTTCACATCGTTGCACCACACTGCTAGACAAAAGTTGTCCATGGACAATGTTTCGTAATGTAGAGAAAGAGAGAGTCGACATTAAATTCTTACACGAGTTAGGAAATTATATTCTTGGGATTTGTATCTGTAGTTGTTAGCAGCGAAGCAAACGAGTCTTTCCAAGAATTATCGCTGTCTATTTCTCACACGAGCCAGAAGAAATGCGACTTTCTTTCTTCCTTATCTCTTTTCCTGACATATACGAGTACAACACAAATCCGGCTTGAATTTTATTTTGTGCATTTGATTGTACATAAGAATGAGATTTGCTTTTGAATCATAACTTTAGCTTAAACACAGCACAATATCCCCAAACCTAAAATGCCAAAAAAATTCATGAACAATTCAGACAATTTTCTCATACCAATTTTAATGATGATAAATAGTTTGCACAGTTCAGTTCTTTTGCCTCCGCGCACAGGTATTTCGATAGTTTTCTAATCATATTTTGAACTTTTTTCTTCTAAAACTCTAATGATTTCCTTCTTTGCTTATTAACGCGAGAGATGGATTTAATTTCTTGGATCTCATTCTTGACAAGGTGGACCATTATATAAAAGCGCGATACAAGTTTTAGTATTTATAAAAATAAAAAGTAAATATGACACGACTAAATTTGAAGAGTTACTTCGTCCGTCCAAATTCACGGAGAACGTTATGAGGATAAATGTAAAAGTTTCCGAGAGAAATGAAAATGGCGAAGGAGCGAGAATTGAATTACAAACTAATGATAAGATTTCCCTGCAATCTTCCTCGGGACTCTTTATATTCTCAGAAACCTTGTGTTCAAAATCTCTCTTGTAATTTTGTTTCACTCTCGTCTCAAAACTGTCTGAGTACCGAAGATTCAGGCAACCTCATTATTACGAAAAACAATTTGCATCCTGTTGCTACTTCAACCTGCCTCAGAGCAACAGTTTAAGGTGTTCTCATAATTTTGGCGCTTCAGGGCGAATACTAGCACACAAAGTAAATTCTGTAAGAAACTGTGATAAAGTACGGCACGGGAGTAAGTCTGACAAGAAAATCTGACCTCTTCCTTAGAAAGCACTTCCGAAGTGTCCTTCTGTTAAATTAAACGACAGTGCTGTCAGTACCAACTTTTAATTCTGCAATGTCTGCCCGAGGACTCTTCTGGGACTTATTCCTTACACCGAGAATCAAGTCAGCTTTACAAGGGACACATTGAGGCTATTTTGATGTTCCTTCAAGTTAAAATTGGGTTTGTCACTTCTGCAAAAAGGGTTTGCTCTTACTGGAATATTGTCTTACTACTAGGGTCACACTCTCTAAGCTAGTGAGAACATTTTTTTATGTGTGCCGACAAGCTTTTCAAATTCATTCACAGGACACCCAAATCCTGAGGGCTAATCCGTAATTTACTTGTGTACACTGTTCCTTGTTAGTTTTATAACTTTGTCTGGTTCACATGATACGCGGCTGATTAAGGCACTGGATGTTTCCCCCGAGAATAGTGGGTTAGACAAGGTCAGACATTTCCGAGACACCCTTGGAAACTTTATTGTAGTCTGATGCTCACGCTGTTATATCCTAGATTGACGCAACAGGCAGAGTTGAGCTTTCACTGAAGAAAGCACCTAAGGAATAAGCAAACTTGTCAGGACAAACTTGAGTACCAGCCATATAACTCTCTACATATAAATAGCTGACAATGAAGGTTTCCGAGAGATCCTATTATCTTTAGTACAAGGTGGCTCACAACATTTTACCAATCGCCCTGTTGGAGTTGAACTTGGGATTTGCTAGAATAAAGTGAAAGTAAATACCACCCGCTTTCCCCCGCCATCAGCCATGTGCCATGTGGTTTTTTTATAACAGTTTTTATAACAGCAACAATACCTCCTTGATTCCATCATAAAATTCTCTACAAAATGAGCGTAATTTGCCTTCTCCGCAGTCGGCTGTAATTGGACAGTAAAAGGTCATGGTAAAAATTACGGTTAAATGAACCACCCTATATTGTATATACTCATTCGCAAAATAACTCACACTCCAACACTGCACTATGTGGTGACTTTTAAGACGATGGAATGGAATGTAAGTAACTGGAGTGGGGTGAAGGAGTGGCTTGGTTTAATTTAATTCGGATCTGACCGAAACCATTAGTTTCTCGGAAATGATGGAGATGTGGAGTGGGGTAATGCTATCATCCGGAAACTTGAACTTGCTCTTGCTCGGTATCAAATCAAATGGAATATGTGAATGTGAGCTCACACATTCTATCCATGAATTCATGGATTTCTTCGTCAATGACAGACAGCAGAATCTCAAACTAATCAATAAAGGAGTACATGCGATGTCAACGGAAGTGTTTTGTAACACGAGAAACTTCACAGTTTTCCTACGCTACCGATGCGAAAGTGAAATTCCCAAATCAAGGCTACTTAACCATTCCAGTCTAAGCTGCTTCTTTATGGCAAGGGTTCTATCCCTCGGGAATTTCTCTTGTGGTTCTTGTTTCGAAATATAAAAAAGTGTGGCTACACTTAGGATAGGTCACCTTGTCAAATCATATAATATTTAGAAAGCTATCGCCTACCAATTCGTTTATGCGTTGTGTGAAATATTGAAGATCAAAAATAAAATAACACAAGTATTATCCTAGTATTCAGGAAAGTGGTCAGTTTCAGAAAGAAATTCGAGAAAGTCTCTTCTGATATTCCTAGAGTAGAATAATATAGAAAGTAAACTGCATTTACCGATTTCGTCCATTTCCCTTCGCTCTGCAAATTTCATCGTCGTTTTGTTGGTCAGAGTGCTTTCACTCCCTCATGGCAGGACTGAGCCCTGACTAGAGTGACAAACGTCTCAACAAACATACTTATTTTGGAACCTTTTACGCACTCTAACTGTCTACCTATTTCTGAGGAAAAGAAACTTTTGTAGTCAGCTATATGTATGTATCATTCAACTGATGCAATGCTTGTTCGGACAGGTAATGCAGAGGAAATTGAACCAAGTATTTGCATGACTTGAAATTGCAGACTTACATTTACATTTCGTAGAGCACAACCTGCGGGCATGAATGAAGACATGGAACGGTTTATTTATTTGTAGAGAAGATAATTTCTTAGAATACAACGTAGCAGTGTCGAGACGGACAGACTTCTCATTAAAATATATGCGCTGGTCGTCTAAAGACGTCGTCTCGGCCTGGGGGTGCGTATTTCAAATTTTAAATGATTGGACAGAATTAAATACATAAGATCCTTTCACTCTGCCAATGCTTTTCAGGACACAATATCGTGTACTTCCAAACGAATGAATGCTAGTTTCCGAAGCTCCCACGCACCAACTGATATCTTTTATTAACAAAACATATACTGTCCAAACGTATGGTTCGACTACACGTATCAGTGGCGAGTATTTCGGACCAAATTCTGGTAAGGTCATTGGAACTGAGCCTGTCAAAAACCACCCCGCGGTGAAATCCTAATTAAATTTCTAAAATTGTGACGTTTAGGCATAAAGTCCTGTCAGTCCTTTCAAAACTGAGTTACTGGTCAGAATATTCTTGACGACCTGAAAAAGTTATTCCTTTTAACGAGGTTTTTCATAAATTGCTCATTGCGAAATAGCGGATTTGAATCACTTTCTCTATAAGGCTCTTAACCACAGGTGGCAATGTATTAGAACCTCCACTCCCACTCCAGGCATTACCAAATTTTTAAAATAAATTTACAATTATTTCAAATTCCAAAATACCCCATTCACGGAAAGTAATTGAGAATACACTTCAGACTAGTCTCAAGTACGTATAGTTATAACTCTAGTCAATCGGATTGGTGTCAGTACGGCATTATTTTACACTGGTTGGTACTCGAGGTACGAATACTTAATTCCCTTGAAATTAAACAAACCACGACGCGACTCCGACTTACACCGAGGCTTCCTTTGCGTCCGTCGAAGACAAAATAAGTCTTTGCAATTAATTCTAGAAATTGAGAGGACCCGAAGACAGAAATTTAATACGTGCGTACGAGCTCCTCAAATTGGTAATATGACCGCTAAGTTAATTTATTTAAGGCCGTCCATGTCCGTCACGTTTCGGGTTCAATTACATTCTCTGTGCTAGCGCTGCAAATTGAATTCGTGGGGTTATTTACACAGTAATTTTAGGTTTAGACTCTTTGCGAATAAAAAAGGCCATAAATTCGTGTATATAAAATTGGGGAATTGGAGTCATCCTGTTTACATTGTGTCTAACTAAGACAAAATTAATTATCCTGTGACAATATTAATAATACACCTGAAACGAATACAGTGTACGCATGGTGTAAAATCATTTTTATTATACTTGTTTCAATTAAAACAAAGTACAGTAGCCGTTCAAAATTTTATTATTAACGAGATAGGTTCCCGCAGGTGCGTTTACCTATCCTGGCAGAAACTAAGAGTCTAATATTGTAAAATGCAAGGCTTTAATCCAATAATAGTTAGTTGAGCAGCGGTCATAAAATTATTACTCATTGCTGTGGGTGCGCGTTCCAGATAAAATTGAAAACCAATTTATTCTCCACGAAAAATACACGGAAAATGTGAAATTAATTAGAGAATCTTTTTGAAAGTAATCGGATCAAAATATTAGCACCGGTAGTGTTTGTGATACACTAGCAATTACTAAACTTGCTTCACAGAAAGGCAAGTGTAATTAGGCGGCTTCCTCCTTTAATTATAACATCCTGCCTGCCCTAGAGTTCGTCGGACTTGTCAATATTAGTTAAGAAAGTAGGTCAGGTCATGGAGAGCGGGTCGTGAAACCACATGTTGATAAAGGTGATTATTTACACTTTAAGTGAAAGAAGGAAAAGTCGCCATAAGTAAAACGTGCAGCTGTTGCTTGCTATGGATGGCGTAATGGTAATGGTGTGGATGTCACTGCAGGAGACTTGCATTAAATTAACTTTTCACTTTCATTCTTAGAAGCTAAGTTCGTGTTATTCTTAGGTTTTTGGGTAAAAGGATACACAAGAAATGCATAGTATCGAAATAACACGTTCCACGGGTTTGCATTGAGTAGGAGGATGACACGAATTCACTTTCGGTTTGGCCTCGGATCCGCGTATCAATTCTAATGTCCTTGCTTTTTATTTTCCTTCTATTTGCAGAGGGTTTCAGGGTGCATTGAAATTTTCGAAACAATTTTAATGGGGTAAACAATATGTGGCAATTAGAGTTCAAGGATTCGTTCGCCATTTCTGAATATACTGTTGATGAATTTGGTAATTGAAAATGGGCAATATTGAAAAATCCTACTGACATTGTCAACTTCGCACGGAATACACATAATGAAACCATTTCCCATCTTTTCATGTCCAAACTTTGTACAATTTCTAAATGCTTTCAAACGAATCTATCGATCATTTGTAGTCGTCATTCAAATAGCCTCGCCTACTATGCACTTCTTCACAGCAAACAAGGCTACAATATAGTTGTATGAATTCTACTATGAATGGGCTCTCATATCTTGTCGACTACTTTCGTACTCATTACTTTGACTCACCGTTCGTACAGTAGATTGTTTTCAAACCAGTATTGTCCAGTTATTCTACGCAAACGGAAAACCTCTCTCTTCCCTCAGATGCGTGTGTTCAGAGGCGAGGAAGCGGCTGAAAAATACTCCATCTCATTTTCCACGTGTGCTCATCAGGATTCACTTTCCATTTGGTTCAGACGGGTTGGCTCTCTACAGATAGGAAAAATCTGATTTTTCCTTCCAAATGACCTGGCAGCGAAAATTCGACTTTTTCCAAATCGGTGCAACAAAATTTTAAAAATTGCAAAAAATTATTGCAAAAACGGATTTTTCAAAATAAATTATTTTGGGGGTGTTTTTGTGGCGGAAACCCTAATTTTTAGAGTCTTTTCATGCCGTTTGTTACTAAAACGCTCGTCAGCGCCGCTGCGCGCAACGGATTTTCAAACGGAATAGCTCCCTAGATGCGAAATAAGATTCTCTACAAAATGCATATCTCACTTTTTGTCCGACTCCCCAGATTGGGCTGCAGGGGGATGGCAAAGGTTATGTGCGACCCTGTACATAAGTGTTTGTCGGGGTGGAGGTGATTTTTTGGATTTCCTTGGAAATTCAATAAATACCCAGGGAATTCTACCGTAATTTTCAAATTTGAACGACTGTCCCTGCGCTTTTACAATGCCTTTGCTGAGAGATGACTCCAATGCTGGGGTATCTCATTCAATGATCTCACTAAGTGGATCTCACACTAGGCCGTCAAAACTGGCCAGGGTACCTTCTATTTTAGGATGTTGTTTACGCTATCATACGTTATTCCTATATCCATTTATTCATGTTGCCGAAAATCGGTGTAATTAGTTCAGATTCGCATTAAGGCTCGGACAAACATCCACTTTGAAACTGGTTGGCTTTCCATCTAGACCAGGGAGCATCCTTCTAGTATTACGGAAACCACCACGAATTGCTTGTCCGACACCTCAGGGAAGTATAATAGATTATACTGGCTTCGTGTATTACCATTCTACGCCGAACTGACTAGTAATGTTGGACACTATCTTTCTTGAACGCTTGTTTGGTGTTCCTTGGACTTGTCATCCATCTGTCAACTCCACCCAACCTTTCATCCGTGATAAGATGAAAGAGGTTCTTTTTTTGGTTCGCCTCAAAGATCCCATCTTCCTGTTTACACGTTCCAAGCAATGATGCGTTCTTGTCCTCTCCATGACCTGGAACTTACCTTGTTCAGGGGCCAGAGTTCTTTTGCCCGGGGTTTTGCTAAAAATCTGTGTATCTGTGCTTCGTTCTTCCACGATTTCTCCGTGAGGGTAGGTTGGAATTTCCCATTCCATACCTTCAGTCAAGTTCACTTTCCTTTGCCTTTGCCTTGCGTTTTCGGAGCAGAATTGTGAACCCGGTTGGTGAAAGCCGAAAGCTTTCACTACATGAACATTCATTGGAGCATTATATGACAGGGCGGAAGAGTAGTGAGGTTTAGTTCTTCGCTGACTCCCTCCCAGATCACTCCTCATTCATTCCTCATAATTTGATCCACATTCTCCATTCAATGTCCTGAGTAAGTCCAAGTCAAACTCAATTATATTTTGACTCTCAAGTGGTCACAAGTCTGACTTCATTAGGAAGCGTCACAACCTAAAAGGAAACAAAATTGTGGTGTTTCCTCATTACGGAGGTCAACCGTCAACCAGAAAGGGAAAGATTCTCATACGAAGTGTCCTCGACTGTTCAGGTGAGGGTCAAATTATAGTTCCAATTTTTATTTTTGGAAAAACATTTAAATATTAAAATAAGGTGGAGCAGTTGGATAACGTTTCATTCCCTTTTCTCCGTCATTTCAACTTTCCCTTTGGCAATGGAAAGTAAAGCTCTCATCAACAAGTAAACGAAGCATGCAGCCTGTCATTCATCCAGCATCAAAGTCTTTATTATTTATACTTTACACTACATTGTCGAATGGAGCATTCAGCCGTTACAAGGGACACTTTTTACGTGTTTTGATTATGTGCATTATCTGCAATTAATACTATAAAAGTATTACCTTTAACGGACACTCGCTGTAATTAAGGTATATGGTCAAATGCATACCAAATCTTCAATAGATTAATGAACTCTAAATGTAGATGTCCTGGCGAATTTACCAACGGAAATACCTTTAAATCAATGACCACCTTTGGGATTAAATCTCCAACGCATCCAGGCAACAAACACTATATTGCGATTAATTGACAAAAAATACCTTTCGTTAGTTTTTCTCGAATACTTTCAATAAGAAAATTTGATTCATCTCCAGACCTTGAAATTAGTAAGCTTAAAATTTTTTCTTTGGTGCGATTCAAACTCAATAAGTATAATTTTCAAGCTTTAAAATCATACCGACTGTTAGATTACATTCAATAGTCGCCTTAACAGCATCTATTAACTACAACTCATGTGTTTAGGGTATACGAGAGACCCCATGCTGGCGGGAAGAATTTCTGGAAATTCTAGACACCTTGTGGATACCCCTTGTCAATCGGGCTTGGGAGTAAATATAAATAAGGGTTATTTCATCACATCGTATGTTGTATAATGAATTGAGTATTATCCCAGGGGATTTAAGCTTAGTAAAACAATGAAATCTTGCATTCAATCATTTGTACAGTTTGAATATGTACGTAGATACATGCAAATCTAGCAAAATGTGCGTTGGTTTCTCTAGTGGTCCATTGATGACATTAGGATGAAATTTGCTTTGCGAAGTAGAAGCCTGCCTGAGTATATAGAGATATCATAAAATTATGCAGGCACGCGTGTAAATGGAGAAGCCACATCTCGTGGAATATTTTTATTTGTTTTAGAAATATTTTGAACCCCGAAACTTTTCAAGGGCATTGTTGGAAAAACGTATGATTAGATTTCGAGCTTTGAACTCACCATGCATAGTAGCAGGAGCGTTAGAAAGTCCTTTCCATTTTTTCCTAAATTGATATCATTTGTTTCTATCCAATTACAATGGAAGGGAAAACTGTGGGCCCACGTGCTACTCTGAGTGGAATTTGTTTGTCTCTTTGTCAGTGGAAATACCGAATGAACGAATGTTTTATATGGAAGCAGGTGCTGGTGGCAGGTGCGTCTCGGTTCTCCTTGTTCTAGATTTTCACTTTCGTAATTCATCTTTGTATCCAATACATAGGTTAAACGCATAAAATTCAACATCATTTCAGAATATATCCGTACTACCGTTCCAACATTCCAAAAATAAGTTTCGCATTTCTATCAGATTATCTGTGTTTACAAGGTATACTTCTATCTATACACACGTATAAGGGAGGACTTGCCGTTATAGTTTGTTTGTATGTCTGTGCTCATGCAATGTTTAAGAATAATATCGAACGGATTTTGATGATTCCGGGGTCATTGGATCCAGAATTCTTTCGGATGCGTACCGTTGCAATAAAAAATGAAAAAAAAATTCACGGTGCTTCTAAAAGTTAAGAATTATGTACCTGGATTACACGAATAAATGTTTTTGCTAGCTCTGGTACGTAGGTTAGTTATTTCTTAAGTGGGATAACTTTTTCCGATGCGTAATTATAAGTCCTTGCACAGAATTGTGTTGAGGGTTTTGAGTAAATACACTGGTAGCAATTATAAAAGATTTGTTTAGACGCTGCAAAATGGTTCCAAGATAATATTTTTCTTATCTAGATAATTAATTTTTAATGCTTCGTTTTTGGGGAATTCTACAAGAATCAACTAAATCAGATTTTCAACGGTAGAGACATTGGCCGAACTCCAGCAAGGCGATATACTTAAAGTTACTGTTATAACAATGATCTGTAAATTTTACAACTCCGCGCCTAGAATTTGGCGACAAACCACCAAATATACAAAGTAACCAACACAATTCATTCTTTCTTCCTGTGGAGACGTAGTTATGTAACATTGATAAAACCCATAGTCTAATACTTACTTTATGATGCGGAAATATTCCATATTCCAGGAAACGGTTATTAGCCCGTGGACGCCAGTCCTGCAAAGGGCTTATAAAATTGTCCTGTCCGTCTGTCCGTCTGTCCGTAACGCGCTCCTCTCTGCTGACACTTACGTTCGTTCATAATGGGTGTTTTACACGAACAGAACACACTCGGACGCAGTCAGAATACCATATACCTTAGAGCAATTGCTCTGCACAGTTGATGACTGTTCTTTGCATTGAGATAGGGAACACGAAGCTATTTCAACTCGTCTGTTCGTAGGACTGCAGCGATCGCGAAGCAGAATGGGGAAATATAACATTATGCTCAGAATGCTGTATTTCCGAGAGCAACTACGCTATAGATATGCCATAGGCTCGATTGAAACTCATAAAGGCGAGCACAATTAACTTGTTGCTAAAGTCATCTGGAAGCGTCCATCTGACTAATAAGCCTAAGTTTGACTATTTAAAGTCTGGCTAATAAAATATGCATGCTTCTAGTATGATAAGATACGAAACGTTGGAGAGATATCGCCACCTAATGTTGAAGAGATAGGACGACTTCCGATCATTCAAAGCGTTCTATCTTACACATGCGTATGACGTGATAAGATATGTAACGTTAAAGAGATATCGCCACCTAACGTTGAAGAGATGGGACGACTTCCGATCATTCAACGGGAAGCGTTCTATCTTACACATGCTTCCAGTATGATGTGATAAGATATGTAACGTTAAAGAGATATCGCCACCTAATGTTAAAGAGATAGGACGACTTCCAATCATTCAAAGCGTTCTATCTTACACATGCGTATGACGTGATAAGATATGTAACGTTAAAGAGATATCGCCACCTAACGTTGAAGAGATGGGACGACTTCCGATCATTCAACGGGAAGCGTTCTATCTTACACATGCTTCCAGTATGATGTGATAAGATACGTAACGTTAAAGAGATATCGCCACCTAATGTAAAGAGATGGGACGACTTCCAATCATTCAACGGGAAGCGTTCTCTCCTACACATATCTCAACCACTCTCTATCCCCCCTCTGAACCACTCTCTACACCCTCTCAACAACTCCCTACATCCTCTCAAACACTTTCTACAACCTCTCAACAACTCCCTACATCCTCTCAAACATTCTCTACAACTTCTCAACCACTTTCTATATCCTATCAACACCACTCTCTACACCCTCAAAACAACTGCACCAGCTCAACCACTCTCAAATACCACGGGCTTTCTATCCAGTCTCGACTGTTTATTAAATTTCTGTTTACGACGTAACGGTTTTGAAATATGTTTCAGGAAGGGTAAGTAGAAAGTAAATCCTTGTCAAGTACTTTGGGAATGGATAGTAACTGTTAAAAAACTAACAAGGACACGTGGGACCTGAATACCTTGACAAAGAATAGGAGAGGAAATAGTAGAGTACCTTACGCTTATAGAAAATTTTCCAAACTTCGTATTTCTTTACTTGTGTGCTTAACTTTTCAGGAAAAATTCGAGCAGAAAATTATCTGCTCCAACTTAACAAGTTCGTTAGACACTTTACTTGTATGTGTATTGTGAGTGTGTCCCCGTGCAGATCTACAACCCTCTCGGTTCCCGGTATAGATTTTTTATCACAAAGTATTAAGCTTTCATGGAAAGTCGAACTAGAGAAAAGTTTAGCCGAAAACGCGGATGTCGAGTAGTGTGTGCATCATTCCACTTAGGAGTCAACGCTAATGATGGCAAAAGATAAAGTTAAAATAGGGCGACAACTTACTATATATCCTGTCCAAACTAAATTTTCCGGGTTAGCGCGTAGCGTTTTACAAACTTCGACAAGTTCTCGGTATAATGATAAAAAATCTATAATCAAATGTGTGCGCAAAATAGTTTCATTTTAACTTACTGGGATGATGGCAGTGCAATTTCGAAAGTTGACTGCAAAAATTGTATCGATTATTTACAAATAAATACAGCGCCGTGGGGCGTCAAAGTTCACTTGTATTTTATGACAAATGTGCAGTTTTTCATTGTATAAAGCTCTGTCAAGGAGGATACGGCTGGATAATCACACGAGAAACCATATTGGAATTTTTTAATATCAGAATTTTAAAACAAAAACTATCAAGTGGATTTCTCTGGCTACATTCTATACCCTCCTGGGTTGAGATTTGCCGTGGGATAATTTATAACTTAGATTAGGCGGTTGCTCTGTGGCCTCATCATTCAAATTTCTGATTAAGTTATCACAACCTAAACCTATGACAAATTGTCATGATTAGAATTATGAAGGGACAAGTTCAATCTTACACAAAGGATAAGTAGAAAATAAGTCTTTAGCCTTCATCTTCACAAAATTCCTTCATATTATACCAGGAACGACTTTGTCAATTTCGTTTCCTGGATTTATTCAAAAGAGAATATTGGACTCTAAGAAATTCCTTGAGGAATGGACCCCTGTGTAAACTATATCAAACAAATCGAGAATAATTTGATACGCCAGGTCTGTGGACTAATCAAACTCGTTCAACTCGAATTACATTGACAAAAACTTCACAGAACATCATTAATGATATTTTGTGCACCTTTGCGTGATGGGAACTCCAAAATCCAAATTAACAACTCACTTGGAGGATTTCTGACTAGGTCATGCTCTGATGACTCTGATCTGCTTGTGTAATAATTCTGCAAATTTTATTAAACCAGAATATCTCACCTGTGCATACAGAAAAGAGAGAAAATGTACAGAAGGAGAGAGGTATATGAAGTGAAAGCAAATTGCATTTCGTCCTCAAATTGCCTACATGTCCAATCCGATTCTATGAGCTCTAAATTACAAGGGACATTATTCGGATACACAGTTCAGATTGATCTGGATGGGAATGCTCAGTATTAGTCAATTTATATGAAATATTTCTTGACACGTAAAATTATATTTTATCCTCCATTGGAATATGCATCAAAATAATTAAGATCACTTTTGTAATTTCTGGTGATGAACAGAAATTTTGTCTACCGGAGAGATTTGTTATTGTTAACCTGGAGAGTTTATTTTCTAAATAATTTTTCTTATCTCCAGCATATTCCAAAAAATATGGTTGAGCAGGTATTCGCGGATGTTACACCGCCCGTATAGCTGAATTTTTTTTTATATCAAGGCTCGATGAGCAAATACCCTCGTAGGTATAAATGTTACGTGCAAATACAAATCCTTGTGAGTCCCATTCTCATTATAGAAAGTCGAATGTGTGCAAAATTGCATTGAAATTTTATTGAATTGCAGGAATTTAATGTGGATCAAGAGCAACATATAGTGCAACCTCTACAACCATCTTTTACGAGCCTCCCCGAAGTTCGTGAAGGCCCTGGTGACACTTTTGTGGACCCAACTTGCTCTGCTGTAAGGAATTTCTCTGGTCTTGAAATGTTAACTCATCAGTCACGGTCACTTCCCTCCGGGCCTCCGATTCCAGGAGCTAGACTTAACCGAACACCCTCTATCTCATCTCAAGGGCAAATTGAAAGTGCCGTGCGAAAGGTAAAGTGAAAGTCAATTTTCCCTTTTATCTTTTCTCCTAATCATGCTCCAGCCAAATCCCATTCTCTCGTAAAACAAAATCTCTCTTCCATTCGCCAGACAGCCTGAGCAGCCATATTCAAAAAATTAATTGAATGGTAAGAATAGAAAGTTCCCTGAGGTTACCGGATGACTAGACCAATCCAACTTGTACAGCTGCTTTCCTTAATGCAACTACAATACTATTTATCATGTAAAAATCCGGTGTAAGTGTGGCAAATAAAGAATTGAGCCATTGTTAGGAATTTGAGACCGACTGTGCTCACTCTAGACATACTGTAGAAAACACCAGTAAAAATTTTCAATGCTTGGCCAGTAAATACGTTTTATGTCCAACGAAACCATTATATTTGTGATCAAGTCACTTGAACTCGCCAATTCTGATCGTCAGAGTCTGATCTACATCTTACATAAGAGCGATTCCTTGTAAATTCCCTAATAAAATGAAATTTTATTTATTCTTACTGGAATGGCCAAAACACCCTGGAATTGGAAAGCATAGCCATTTCACATCTGTTCAGTTGATGCACATCTGTTGTCTTACACGCACTAAAAATAGAAATTACATGACTGGACCAAATGATATAAATTCACTTAATCCTTAACGGAAATATGTACCATTAACAGCGGCAAGGGTTTCTTTCGAGCGACTTCAAGCCTATTAAAACGTCTGCCTTATATTAATACTGCAGTGTCAATTTACTAAAAGTTTTGAAGCTTGTATGCACCACCGAGCAAAAGGTGATTATACAAAGGAAATTCCATGCAAGTATCGATTTTTAATAATCCAAACGATTTTACTTTGAAAATTCTTTTGAAAAGCGATAGCGTACACAATACATTCTGTTTCATGTTGGTTTGGTCTCATAAAACATTCATGCTTTCCAAAGAATTCCCCCAGAGGTAAACAAATGACGGCGGCTGAGTTTAATCATTGATACTAAAAGTGGCTATGATTTCTACCTGTTCTGCTCACAAAAGCCCTGAAAACGTGCAACTTTCATTAGAGCTTTCACTTCGCAGACAGACGGACAGCTGCGGACCGGTGTGACTTACCTTTATACCTCCCTTAGGGAATGATTAGGTGTTAATTAATTAAAAACATGGAATTAGTCAAATGTGCAGGCGTTGGTGGTTTTTACCTTTCAGTAATTCCCAGTCTGTTGTTCGTCAGACACTCTTTGTAGTTACACGTGCGTCATGAATCTAATATTAAAAGCAGTCGAGGACATGATTTATTACAATACAAAATTAATTCTCGACTTAGACGAGTGAAGTTAGTATGATTTCCAACTCTAGAAAAAAGAGATCATCGACCGTTGCTCAATTTTTATCAAAATTTTAGTCTTCAGATTACTCATTTAGAGTTTAGAATTTTTGTCAGGAAGAAATTATCATATTCTTGAGAAAACTAAGCAGGTGTTTGATCAAATGGCCTGCGACGAATTGTAAAGTATGCAAGCATTTTCATAATAAGGATGCGAATGATGAGTCCGTATTTTGATAATTCAATATGGCACTTAAATATAAAATTACACGGGAGAGAAGAATGGCGGGGGTGGGGGTAATTTGACAATGGCAATGCTTGCTGGGCTATTCGTGTAGAATTGTCCGGAGTTTTATTTAATTTGGAAATCTTATACACACGAAAAGTTTTGGCGAGGAATTCATGAGGGCACTCAAAGGTGACCCCACGGTGAAAAGTTGAGGGCAGCGGGTAAAAGGCTGATAACCCTTTATCTTATCACAAAGTCCATTTATGGAAGGACGCTTATATTTTTACTCGTCGCACTTGTTTGATTAAGGATCTAGAGTCACGTTCACACAACGTACAAAGTCTTTTGGAAAACAAATACATAGAAGGGATGTGGTCTGTGTATCATAGCAAATAGCAACCTGTTGTCTGTGGTGGAGGTACTGTGTTTATAAATACGATTTGAATTTATCGATTACCTGAGTGTAACGGATATGGTCGTGAATAAACAAAAACTAATATGTGAGAATTTTGTTGATTTACACAAGGATGAAGTTTTTAATATCCTCCTTCCATTTCCAGTTTCTGTACACAGAACTTTCACGTTCATCTCATGCGTTTCGTTGGTTCCAGAAGTACTTTTACTTCTACTTCTTTGTGTACTTAAGAACTCTTCCTTCTTACCTCACAAGTTCTGTCCGTCTTTCAGGGGCGATTCTATCCTTGTAGTGATGGGGTGCTTAAAAAGTGCAAATGCTTGAATTTGTGTCGAAACGTGCAAATCATTATAAAATACGTTATGAAATTTTCAAATTTTTAGAAAAATAGACTGTAAAAATTCGATTATTTAAAATAGTCAATACTTCTAATTTCGCAATAAAATATCTTGTGGGTCTCGGCCCGGTAGCAGACTTCTTCAAACCGCAACTGGCACTCTGTCCTTTTCAATTCAATAAACATGCTTTCACGTGCTCGACAAAAGTACATTTCAATTCTCCCATCTCAAAACATAAACATGGACGTTCAAAGTCCTCGACTTACTTGAGGTTCCGGCGACCGACAAATACAAATACGAAATTTCCAAAACTTAAAATAAGGTCGGATGGGTTCATTTCCTTTAGACATGCGAATGCGACATTTTTAATATGATACGATACTTCAAGACTCCGGCAAAGTACGGAAAAGTCCTTGGCCTACAAATATTTAATGGACATCAGTCAGTTGAACAATTGAAGTGGACTTCACCATTTCATTATTTCAAACTTTGTGCTCATGTTTACTGATGTGTAGAATCCTGACTCTGTTACACACAGGGTCTCTCTTATACTCAGGCTACGCATTTCTTTGTATGTATATCGATCGTTTTAACATCAATCTGACGAGTTTTAGTTGAAATATTTTTCTATTCATATTGCTTATGTGTATGATGGAAATTGACTTCTTAGTCATCAGACAATTTAAAATAAAACATGTTTTTTTGAATCAAAGCACGAACTAAGCGTAAATTGGTAATATCAGGAAATCGTACAATATGACCTGCGAAAACTGAATTATTGGGGGATAGTTAAATATTTCTTTGGGCTAAAAATTAAATTATCGTTAAATTAACTCCTTATTTATTAATTCCCATACACCAGGATACTCCCATACACAAGGATAAGTCTAAACTTTTGTGCAAAACCGAAAATCTCATTAAATTGGAATCAAATTATCTCCTGAAGAACCTTTTTCCACATTGGAGTTTAAAGTAACGTACCTAAGGGAATTTAAGGTTCGATTCAGTACTTGAATCTTTAGTTTCAAGTGCGATGCCACAAGTACTACGCAGTTTCAAATAATTTATAGTGAAACAGAAATGTTTTTCCAAACATGCGGGTGCTAACCCGCAGGCGTATTGCCAAACCCTACTGTATCTCGGCACTATTAGCCGATTAGCCAAAAAACCACGACACCGATAGCCGCATAGCCAACTCTTTCCAAACTAGAGTCGACTCGACGATTCACGTCCTCTTTTCAGCCCTCACTGTCACTGGAGGCCATGATAGAGCTG
>JAQGCA010000005.1:0-99845 GCA_034698945.1 Protaphorura quadriocellata | reverse complement strand
GGGTCGGATGACTTTTTAGCTCTTTCGGATATCGGGTCGGATTCGGGTGAGGTCGGATTTCTATCCGATATTTCGGGACGGGTCGGATATCGGGTCGGATAGGCGGATTACCCGACCCGATCGGAACCTTACAATTTCACAACCTCAGGATTTATGAGGAACATTCTACAACTTTTTATGCTGTTCCACAACTATGCACCCGCACATTTATGAAAGGTCGTAGAACGCACGAAAGCACTTAAAACACATCAAGTGAACCACCCACCCTACCATATTCTTCCGTTCCGGACTTACTATCTCCTTATTTACTCTTCATACATATCTGACTCAATATTTTTCAGTCACACTGAATGAGGAAAATTTCCATGAGAAAAGAAAAGTTTTTGATCCCTTCAATCTATCAGTATCAAAGTACTACATTCCTTCCACACTTTCTCCGACCCAAGGCGTCATAAGAATAATAGCATCGTTGACTGTGGTAATTTCCTTTTCAAATAGCTTAGATCTTTCTCATTAAAAATTATAGCCAGTCTGGAAACATTACAGCCATCTTATCATTGATAAGGATGTGCAGGAGTAATCAGTGTTTGGTGGACCAGAAATGCGCACCCACTTTGAAATACAGCAATTCCTTATGCTGAAGTAATTTATTATCGGGAAACAACTTGATTACACTACATGCTGTCTCAAAGCAAAGTTCAACTGATATTCAGACGAAAGACAACAATTATAAGATAACAAGAATGTGTATTTCTAGGGTTATCATTATTGGCTCTATTTGCCTTGAATTTGAATTGCAGACAACTTCCATTCAAAACTGGCGTTTACCGGAAGGGATGGGTTTGTCTAGCCCACCCTGTACACCTTACTACGTGAAATAAACCCATAAAGTCATATATGTAACACGGGGTTTTTAATATTGAGCAGGTTAATAATGGGGAAAATAATCTGGTTGCATGTCCATCATGGTTGGCTTTGGTGGAGTGAAGGCAAACGTTAACATTATATTTGTATTCCTCATGGGAGTTGAATATTGTGTTGTATATGGCCATTGTACACAATCTGTGCTTTCACTCCCTTTCACCTCGTTCTTTCAAACGAAAATCATATCACGATTATAATACGAGTGAAAGTCAACCGAAAGCCAGCCTAAAAATTGGAGAAAAAAACTGGCTAGTCCCAAATGTTTTCTCAATTCGTGTGTTGGACAACGGAGGGACCCCTTTTGTATTTTTTCCATCGTGCACTCTCTGATTACCTTCTTTTTCCCACACATTTTGTTTGCTTTCTATTTCCACTCTCCTCATTCCTCTTCTCACATTTCACTTCTTTTTTTGCTTTCGCTCTCTCTCTCTCTCTTCGTGCAATAACTAACATTACGGACAAGGTTGGAATAACAACTAGACTCACTTACTCCACAACTCACATGACAATGACGACGACGATGACTTCGATTGTCCTCAAGCCCTTCCTCTTCCAGTCATACCCCAAAATCTTATTACTAAGACTATTTTCTTTTGTGACGTTATTTATTATTTAATTTCACATTTCACATTTGAGGGAAAGATGTACGTAGGCGAAGATGATTCCCCGCTGGGGACAGCAATCACTTCGGATTGTTATTCTGAAACGTCTCATTCAACTTACTTAACTTACACCCTCACATTTGTCTCTCTGTATGATTGTTTGAGGAAAGCGTCTATTGGAAAATTGTAAAACTCGTAAAGACTTTACGACCAGATTTAGTTACTAAGACCGTAAGCGCGGGCTGACTTGACAGAAAGACTTTTCTTACATTTTTTATTTTAATATTTTTGACACAAATTAACAATTTTGAATATTAGTAAAGATAGATGTTACTTTCCCTAACACCCGGAAAATGTTCCCCATTTAATTCTCATACTATATTGCTTTATATCGAGAGCTTAAGTCTTCAAAATCGGAGGGGTCATATGGATTACTATAATGTTATACTAATTATATTATTACAAGTAGAACGAATTTAACAAATGAATAGCTTTCGGAGAAATAAAACTGGAAATAATTTTTTAGTTTTTCACATACTGAGATATTTTTAGATATTTTCTATTGAGATGATCAACACCACCGATGCGCGTAACAGATTCTTTAGTGAGATAGCCGGATAAATAATTCAACAGATTTCCCCTGAAACGTAAATATTACTGCAAACAGTGTATTTTTGGCAACCCCCAGGTTCGTTTGTAAGGGTCAAACACTTTACGAGTCACCCTTATTTAAAGGTGTTCACTCCAAGATAAGTTGGATATCGTTGGATTAAGATAATAATGATTTGCAATTATTTTTGATTGGCAGCTTTGTTGATTTTGGCGAGTCAGAGGTTCGAGACGTTCGTAGTGGATTGGTTTGGAAATGAGTGGTTTACTCGATTCGTTTCCACAGACGTGACGACGAAGCGTGGATCTCCACCGTCCTTTGTGGAATGGTTCATTTTGGCATGGGTTTGCGGTGAGTTCATGCAGGACAAGAGTGTCTCGAAAGTCATGAAACCATCCAGATTCTCATGAAAATATATTTAACTCTTATCTTATGACCCCCTCCCATAAACTCACAGGGCTCATATGGAGTGAAATCAAACAGCTCTGGGATGTTGGGCTTCAAGAGTATGTCGCTGATATGTGGAACATTCTTGACTTTGTAAGTTTTCAAAATGGCATCCAGTTTTAAAATGCAAGTATATAAAAAATTATTATTATTTTTTTAAAAAAAAACTAGGTAACGAATTCGCTATATGTCGCCACGATCGCTCTCAGAATCGTTGCCAATTATCAAGTGAGTTTGTGTCATTACTGACACTTCTTCAATTTTCCAAATCACTCCCTCTAGTACTCTCAACGAGTCCTCAGTACATATCATGAATGAATAAATCAGTTTAATGGGAATATGCCGAGCTTTCTCCCGTTCATTCGGAAGTAATTCTGGAAATCATTTCTTTTTATTGAGAAAAAAAGTTTATCTTTTTAAAACATACTCGACTTAAAGCCAAATCTATCTACCTGCATGGTATCTAAGTACGCCAAGCAACAACGTGCCGGCGGGAACACGTGTAGCTGTAGGAATAGTAAGTCCGCTCTCGAAAACTCTCATGACCGCGTTGTTAGAATTTGAATTTATTATAAATATAGAAGGGAAAGGCACTTTTCCCTCAAGACTTGTAATAACGATCTCTTTAAAAGTAGACCGACCTTTCCCCCTAGCTCTAGCACTTTTTATATATTTAACAAGGCTTTTCTTCTCTCGAAAATAGAAATGGAGCTCAGAAATGTTTACGTACTCGTACTATGTACATTCATATGTATATGTATGTTTCAATATTTGGTTCTTCTATTTAGACTTCTCTAATTCCCATTCGGTTCAAAGCTATCATATAGTGACAAGGTAACCCCTTTTCATGTAAATCCCCAGATCAGGATAACCCCCCTAGAATTGGTAGTTTCAATTTAACTATTTCAAATTTATAGATTTCTTTGGTAAGCAAACTTATTATTTCTGTGGAGGCAGGAAGATTCAATACCTGAAAGAGGATGTTTGGAATGTGCCACGAATGTCTAACATTGAACTAATATTCTTCTGTCGCAAATCTATCATATTTGTGTGCTACTTCATATAAACCCTTGGGTTAGTTTATGAGTTGATTCAATTTATACATGAATAGTTGCTTCCCTGTTGGGTGAACTCCAAGTTCCTTTTGTACATTAACATGAATTATATTGCAACATTTCACCCATTGTGTCTCCACATTTGAAAATGTACTATTGCATTGTTAAATTTGTTAAGTAAATAATCCAAAAGTACTTTCCCTGTGGATAAACCGGAATTGGATTTTGTTATTTATTTATTCAATCCTAACACAGCTTTCCGAGAATGGGTCCATGTAGGCAAAATTCCCTTTTATTAATAGTAAGTAATACATGATTAAATGAGTAAGACAAGTTAAACAGATCTAAAATCAAAAATACATTAATATAATTTACAATCGCACACTTTAGATAATTTGTAAATAGTTTATATGTCGATCCATATTTCATGGAATCACTCAATTATTGTTAAATAAACTCAACCCTAATAATGAAGACAACCCTATGAATACTAATTAATGCTCATCAGAAATTGCTCGGCTGAGGATATGAATCACTGCATTTGAAAGTGTGAAGAGGTAATTAGGATAATTTTCATATCTGTGTGAATAGCTTCTAACTTTCCAACCCAAGAGAAAGTCCCTGGCGCACTCACCCATTCTACTGAAGATAATTAATCAAGATAATTAGGACTTGAGTTGATGGAAGTGTATTGAGGTTGAACATGTGTGTCTCGTGTCGATGGATGAAGTAGTCGTCCTAATAGACTACTTGGAATACTTGGAATTGTACTAAACTATTGTTTTGTCGTCATGACCGTGTCCAGGTTCAGAAAGAGAAAGCCGGCGGATCTGGAGAAGATTTGGCGAGAGAAGACTGGAACACATGGGACCCTATGTTGATCGCCGAAGGCCTCTTTGCAGCTGCCAACATCTTTAGGTTTGTTCTCCACTTTATTCCTTAATGTCATTTTCTTCTTCAATTTCTCCCACTCGTTTCCTGATCAGATCTCACTTGGAATACCCCTCTAGGGTCTTGAGAACCATAGCCAAACACTCAGACCTCATGACATTTTTTTTACTCTTTCCTCGATTGTCAGTGAATACTACCGCTAGATCTCGGTATAACAAATTTCGAAATTACGAAGTTACCCGTCAGCTTACCCAAATACTATAACTGAATACCTAAGTAATAAGTGTAGAACAGTCTCTATACTAATACTACAACGAACCAAAAATTAAGAAAGAGCAAGTTTCTTGAACAAAGTTCCGAGGGTTTTTGTTCTCAAAATCTTACTTTCTAGTGATACACGATCCGCATTTACGGACATACACATGTAATCTAGAGGTAGATTGATGTTTGCAAAATTGATTCACAAACCATGGGTACATTTTGACTTGAAACATTGTAGAGTACAGGGGTGCTCTTGTATAAACGAGAACAGTCATCGTGTTGATATTATAAAATAAAATTGGGCAAATGAGTCAGACCTCCCGAAACTTAGTCATACTTGTTCTTTTTGTGTTACTTTTGCTTTGGATTTCTCCGAATATCTCCAGGCTTTCACGGCGGGTTTCTTCCTGAAGTCCGTTGACTGTCGACAGAACCATAAAGTTATGTAAACAAAAAAAAAAGGAAGAATCCTGAACGCTCCTGCTTGATCTCTCCTTCAATGTTGAAGTATGGAGTATAACCCGTCAGTCCATGAGTCCATGCCTTCCACTCCCAAATAAAACTCGGGCGTGCATTCATGCATCCATGCCTGGATTTACCATCTTTCTTGGCTCAACTCTTTACTTTTTCGACGGAGAATTGCAAATCCAAAATAAAATAAACAAGAACAAAATCTGCGCATTTTCGGTTTCGGAAGAAATTCATACATTTATGTCGTGGGATTGCTTGGCAAATGGCAAATGAATGAATACCCGCCCGCCATATGTATATGTGTATAAAATAAAATTCTACCCTCTTAAAATTGAATTTGAAAAGAATTGAACCTATCAGATCATGATTGCGTAATTCCGACAAGTCTTCACAGGGTGTGCTAGAACAACGTGACCTCTATTGCTAGGCATGCGGATCTACCGCCCACTAATTCTTAGCAGTTATAAATATTCAGGTTGGTGGTACACGTAATTTTGGATCCCACTATTTGTATTTGGCTAGTTTTATCCGTACACTTAATTAATATCCGGTGACAAAATTGGCAGCAGCAGAATATCCTGTATTAGCTACTCCGAAGATCCGAACTATTAGTTTGATCTTGGGGGCATCACGGTTCGTGGAATCGTACTTCTACATCCGATTTTATTTGTTTTACGTTGCCGGGTATGTCCATTATGTCGCAAAATAAACTCAAATTCCCAAGCCAGGATTTTCTGTCACTATTGAATTTATGGTGCTCGGGCTTGGGATTTTGATACGAATATAGTGAGTTTCTTCTGACCCACCCAGTGAATGTACGTGTATGTGAATGCAGGACAAAAGAAGTACGAGAAAAAAAAGTAGGATTGAAGTAAGCGTAAAAATAAATGTCCTATTCACTTATTTAAACTATGTACAGTAAACTGAACCAACCCACCTTAGACTTAGACTTACGTTAGAGTTTCACATTCAAAGTCGGAACTATGTACTATTCCATCCATGTTGTGTAGTCTGTCTTACGGGGTAAGTGGTTTAAAAGAAACGTTGGGAATAAAAGAAGAAGTCAATTCTGACTGACTGTTGAAGTAAAATAAGTTTTTTCTTCTTACTTCTTCTTTCTCTGGGTTGAAAACTTGTTCAGCCCTCCCCCGTTTCTTTTAAAGTTCTTCTGTTATGTATGTCAGAGTTAAACTGAAGAGATGAAGATGAGGACAAAAGTATTGGCGTTGGCGTTTGCGAAGAAAACTCTTACATTTTTCTGTGTTGGAGAACTAAAGTTGGTTTTCTAGAGTAGAAAGTGTTGCGCTTTCTTTTCCCTCCGGCGTCTCTTTCTCCCATAAGTTTTCTCCAAAGAGGCTCACTCAGTTGCAATTCTCATTGTTTTCTCTCCTTGACAGTTCTCTCAAGTTGGTCTACATCTTTTCTGTGAACCCGTACTTAGGACCATTACAGGTGGGTAGTATGTGTGTGACACTCAAATCCGAAATGAATGAATGAATGAGTAAATAACTTTATTATGACTCTTTTTTTTCTCTCTTCTCCAAATCCAGATCTCACTAGGTCGGATGGTCATGGACATCATGAAGTTCTTTTTCCTCTACATCCTCGTCCTATTTGCCTTTTCATGCGGTATGAAACTTTTTATTACTTCAATTTCTTCTGTTTTTTAATATATGTCTTTCCTCAAGTCTACAAAAGGGTTATTCCGTACCTCTAACTCTAATCGTAAGCAAGAGGACAAGGAGACGGACAAGCAGACTTACAGACTCCTTGTCTGTAAGTCTGCTTGTCCGGGCCAGTGTACTGTGAAAGTGGGGTTATAACATTTGACACTAATACAGTAGGACTTGCAGGCGATGCCAGACTAAACGCGAGATATACATTCTGTAGAGAATCTTAACTAGAATCCAATTGAGACAACAACATTGCCAAGTCAACGCGATGCGAGAAATTGTCAACTACTTACAAATATTCCAGAATTTCTATACCAGATTTTTCACTTGGTTAATTCCATTTGACCTCTTTCGCAGCGCGTCAGAGCTCTAACGATTCTACATTAAATTCTCTAACAAACGTATATCTCAGTTTATTTGTCTACCATTGCGGGATGCAGAGAGGTTTCGGGGTAAATGGTTACGAGCCACCCTGTATACGACTGTTTAAGTTGTGAATGGATGAGAGATGAATCATGAGCTACTTATATATGAAACGGCACTCATATGAACGACCTATCATGATTTCCCCATTGCCCGGAAAAATTAATTTGGAACTCTTCGCGTATGACCCAGTTTATTTTTTTGCAAACCATAGCGGATGAATACTAAACGGACCAGTTTAGAGTAGACGTTTCGAGCTAGACGAGACGGTTATGCATGAAGTCAGAAAGAGTAGGACAATTGGCAATGAACCAAATCCCTTTCACAGTTTCAGTCAAACTAATCTCATTCATCTATACGAAGTTGGTAGGATGACTAAATTAATTTTGTGACAAAATGTTTACAAAGTGAAACCGACAGTGTTTGTGAATAATTTATAAAAAAAGAAGGATTGCCGTTTACTGCAATTCAAATTTATCAAATAACTGGAAAGAGGATACGACAGACATGCATAAGAATTTTATACAAATTGCGCAGCAGTGTATCCTACACAGGCGTTGCGTTGCCAAGAACGGGGAAGATGTGCATAAAAGATGTTTTTTGAAGGATGGAATGATGCAAAGTGCTATTAAAACATGGAAGGTACTCGTTAGTTACTTTTGCTAACATTCCATGCCCAGTGACCTTTGCTAGTCCGAAGTGATCACTTAAATTGTAGTACGTTATTACTCTATTAACGGTCTTTTCAGAGTAATCACAGAGACCATCAAATGATGAAGAAAAGATGGGAAGCCATTTATTCCAAGGGGTTGTCAAATATAATGAGTACGGGGAGGTCCATAAGCTAATTGATATTTCCCTATCGTCCGATTAGATAGAAAAAGTTGGATTATACATTTCCAAGAGAACTGTACGGATGATTATAGTCACATGGCGAGACAAAATCTGACATATGCTAAGACGTTACGTTTAAACTTGAACGGTGTGCTCGTACCGCACAATTTTCATTGTCAACAGGTCTGTAGACTCGTCATGAAGTGACCCCTCTATCAGTTATCTCTGGTTGCAGAGTTGCGTGGGAGTCCACGGTTGTAGACCACCTTGTTTGAGTTGGAATAAATTGCATAATAATTGAATAGACTGGAAGAGATCGAGTGCCAAAATATTAGCATTATTTATTACTGTTACTACCGTACACAGGAGAGACTGGTCCGAAGCGAAAGCGAAGGTCTACAACGGAATATAGACGAAGTTCGCATTAGACGAGTAAATTTATTTTCATTGTATTGAAGTCATGGCTTGGAAGAAAACAGCACTTGATGGGATGGGAATGATGCGGAAATAAAACGCGAAGAGTTAACTCATAGCATTTAGTACATTATCACATTAATGATCAGACACATGTCTTTCTAGCCAATATCCTTCATTTGTCTCTTTTATATTAACTCCGGGTGGTTGGGCTTTTTGGGGTAGGAATGAATCAATTGCTTTGGTACTATGCGGACTTGGAGACCAAACGATGTGAAACTCTGAAGGATAAAATTGACAAGGAAAACAACAGTAGTCGGTTGAACAGCACTATACTTGGCGAAAGACCTCCGGACAGTTGTCATCTGGCACGACGTTTCTCTAAGTTAGTAGTCTCAAAATATTTTGTTATGAGTGTGCTAGGATCAATCTAAAATGTGTGTAAATCCTGTCAAATGGTTCTAAAATTTAAGACAATCAATGAGCACCAACATACAACGTGTGAATGAATAATGTTATTTTAGGCACGATAATTAAATACAAGAAAATGATTACAGAAAATTAAGGGAAGTTGTTCCATATAGAGTCTAGAGACGACCTGCTTTTGTAGCTCCTTTAGAGAAAACAATGTTTTCGTCTCATTCTTAAGCTACAATATCTAGAAATTCAGTTCTGGCGAGGACTCCCAAGAAATTGTTACTTTCTCTTCCAGCCGTACGTATTGACCCAATCAACATTAGAGTCATTTGTACCTATAGCGCGTGTGGGTGTCAAATTAAGGAGGAAGTGATTAAAATATATCGCGTCCCGAGCTTCGTGAGGATTCAGGTGAACTCAAGGGATGCTTGACGCTGAGGAAATAATTTCTTAACTTCATGCAGGATGTCCTACCCTCCGTACAGGGAAAACGGCTGAACCAGTCTTGACTGGAGATTTGAGCAATCGTAGGTCCTTGACCTCATGAAAGACGTTTGTGGAATCCGAGGAAAAAGAGCGTTAAATACACCATTGAAGATGTAAATTGTATCAAGGTGCATTAAATATTAAGATGTTGAATTATTCTGACACCGTTGAATATTTCTAGCGGGTGACCCTTACACTCATTCTCTTCATATCTCGGCGTCATTCATTCCATTTCCGTTTGGTCAAAATATATCTCTGCGCAATAGTACATTTGACAGACTTACTTTCCTGGTAAGGAAAGTGTGCTGCGATGATAACGTAACAAGATTCATAAGGACTATGCAGAATTAGTAGGAATTTCGAGCTTTTCGCTTCTGAGGAAAGAAGTAGAGACTTGGAATATAAAGTCTAATGGGTAACCCACCTGTCACGCTAACTATTCTTTGTTCCATAATAGGACAATAGGAGTGAGACAGTGCGAATTAGACTCCTGAAACGTAGAATATTATGGTGGATTACTTGAGATGTGAATGTGTGTTAATTGAAATAAGCAACAGTTATTGCGAGGAGAGAGGAATGCTAGGCTATGACTAATAGCTCCATGTCATTTCTATTTTCAATTTTGTTTTCCACAGTTTGTTTGAAACGAGCCAGACACTCTTCTGGGCTGTTTTCGGTCTGGTTGAACTGGAGAGCTTTGAATTGGCTGGGATCAAGAGTTTCACGCGATTTTGGGGCATGTTGATGTTTGGTACGTATAAGGCAAATTATATTAGCAACTAATTAGTAATTGGACGCTAATTATTATGGGAAAAATGGATGAAACTTTACTTTCTGACTGTAAAATGGAATGAATAGAGTTATCCCAATGACATAGTTGACAATATATTAGTACACTTGCATTCAATATTCGAAGACGAGGAAACTTATTGGATTGGATTGTATTTACAGGTTGCTTCAGTGTAAGTACCCGCCACCGGACTTGGCAAACCACTTTACTTCTCTTTTGAAACTTTATATAAAAGTCGAGCGTAAGATTAGAATTTCCAATGCTTAAAACACATTATGATCGGAGGCACTAATAAATGAAATATATCTTAATTCTTTGCTCAAATTCCAAGCTATTTTTTATATAAATTTTAGGTCATTAATATCGTCGTTCTCCTTAATCTCCTCATCGCCATGATGAACCACTCATATCAGCTTATCTTTGTACGTTAAGCCTACTAGTTAACTCATTCCGCACTTACTTACTCTTTGTCAACAGAGCTTATCTTAACTAATTACCACTCATGGTGATATTTACTAAATTTTGTTGAATTGGATTGTTTAGGAAAAGGCGGATGTGGAGTGGAAGTTTGCACGGAGTAAATTATGGATCAGTTATTTCGAAGAGGGAGCCACCGTCCCACCTCCGTTTAATATTATCCCAACTCCCAAGACTTGCTGTAATGTTACGCGTTGGATTATCAGGAAATTTTGCCGATTCTCAATGGCGGCCAAACGAGAACACATTAAAACAGTTCGGGTGAGTTATAGGCCTCGCAAGAGGGCGTTGCCTTTGTCAATAAATAAAATAATAAATATGAACACGACATCACAATTTTAAAAGGAGTTTTAGTACCAAGCATTTAATTCAGATTTGGTTATTGTAATATTGTACGGGTTGCTCTTGCCGCCTCTCCATATTGAGATTTGGGCATGCTTTGGAATACCACTTTAAGATTTTTTTTAGTACGTTGGATTTTTTCGCTATTACAATGATGACCACCCCAAGGCCCCCAGGCCAAATTGAAAACTAAAAGAGCTCATTCTTTGAAGTTCTTTTAGAATTCTTCGAAGACGCGATGACTTAACTATGCTTCACGCAAATGCCAATTAATGACATTAATGAGAGGAATTCTTATTAAGTGGTTCATGAGCTGGTGCAATTATCTAATGCATAGATTTAAAACGACAAAGTCTACATAATTCCGCTCTGTTTATTTCAGCGGAAAGTGCAGCAACAGAGCGAGAGGGATTTTCGATATCAGGTGAGAGTGTTTGTTTCCCCAACTTTATTCCATCAGTGGCGGGTAATATCGTTAGTGGGGAAAACATATTACGGGTACGGGTATTACATTTTATAGGTATGCGTAAAGACAATCTTTCTGCATTCTTCTTAGAAACGTAGATATGAAATATCTGACACGAAAAAGAATATTTCTTGTGTGAACTCTTTTCATGTTACTACCGAAAGTAGTACTTCCAAAAAGTTTGAACCAATGTTTCTCTTTTGCTTGGACTTCTGGATGTGTGGCACATATGGCTGTATGAGTGGGTGGTGGGAAGACGAGGACCAGTATTTTCAGGATTTGGAAAAACTTTCTTTTTTCTTTTCACTCACAGAATATCATCAGGAACCTGGTCCGACGGTATGTGACGACGGAACAAAGGCAAGCGGATAATCAGGGTGTGACAGAGGATGATGTCAATGAGATCAAGCAAGACATTTCTTCCTTCCGATGTGAACTTTTAGAAATTTTCAAGAATTCTGGGATGAAAATGCCAGAGGGTGGTGCACTGGGATTAGGTAACGAAAATGTACCGGATTATATCTATTTATTACACTTGTGTAAGGGTAAGACACCAGGTGGAACCCATACCATCAAAATATCAGTCTGGTCCTCGTAGTAACATGATCAAGTCATCCGAAGAACTAAGTTCCAGACATAAAGTTACTATAGTGACCAGCCCACACTTTTCCCATGAGTTTTCAAGTACCTGAATCTTCGAATTACACTTGAAGTCGTCACTAATGCGACGACTTCGCATTAGTCACGCTTCAATTCCTTCCAACTTTTCTTGTTTTCGTCTGTCGGAATACGGCCTGTAGCCAATACTATTCAAAATTCCACTAATATTTCTGTTTTGTATATGTCTACTATTTGTCAATTACAATTATGATGAATGTTTCACAGGTTCGGGAGGAAAGAAG
The DNA here is from genome assembly GCA_034698945.1 of Protaphorura quadriocellata. Taxonomy (NCBI): domain Eukaryota; kingdom Metazoa; phylum Arthropoda; class Collembola; order Poduromorpha; family Onychiuridae; genus Protaphorura; species Protaphorura quadriocellata. The sequence goes on along the minus strand of JAQGCA010000005.1, from coordinate 87,360 downwards.
AATCGACAGAGAGAAAGGCGTTTGATGAAAGGGTTTCACATAACCGCCGCGCCGCCAACCAACTCCGTGCCAACGCTGTCGGAAGTTCTCGAATTGGACCTTGAAACTGAGAGTGAGGCCGTCCACTATGATAAAAAGTCTCCAAAAGTATGAATTGTCACCTAGCAAAACGTTGAAAGGGAAAATTAGCAAGGGCACGACTTTTGAATCATACTAATCATTTTTCTGATTGATGTTCTTTATTACAGACCAAGCTGGCTCGTCTGGCTCGTTTGGCAGGAGCCAAGAGAGAAATGTCCAAGAAGAAATGGGGTTCTATCATTGAGGCGGCCAAAAATGCTGGAATGTCCAAACTTGTTGGGCGTTCTCGCTCAGAAGACTCAATGTGCTCCAATTTTAGTCAAGGCAGTGGGGGCGGTGGGAGACAGAAAACGAGGCATCAGTCCACGACTGATCCTGGGTAATCTCGCAACTCCACGATATCGTGTGCATTTTGAATTACCGCTACATGGCCTTGTGTCTTATATACCTTTCGCCGACACCTTAGTCAATTTAGCTTCCAAACGTTGTTGCCTGGTTGAATTGAGAACCAAATGGAATTGATTTGCATTTACCAATTGCACGTCGCAGACCTGAACCTCTTCTTTGTTTTCATTTGCCTGACTGCTAATTCATAGAAAATTGTCATGTTTGTGTGCCCGTGCCTTATCGAGTCAGGTTTCAAACCCATCCAGGTGATTTGTGACTTCTTTGTTCAATTTCCTTGAAACAGTGGGTCCAATTCCAGTGTGAACCGTGATGGAAGTAGTAACATGAGCACTGTCGGGAAAAAGAAGAGAGAACGCTACGCTAGGAGTCGCTCTGGTCTCCCACTCCCAATCTCCATGCATTTGGCACGGTTTAAGTTCCTGGACAGCGGACGAACGTCAGCCTCTGGAATGAGTCAAAGTTTGGACGCGGACACTTCCGAAATGAACGATTCTTGTGATGAAATCCCAGTGAAACGGACGGCTAGTGCCCCCACTCGGGAGAGAAGCACAACCCCACCGGGGAAACCTTCCAATGTCGACTCTAGCTCTCCGGCTCCTCCAACTCCGACTCCAACTACTTCCACGAAAGAGGTCAAGAGTTGTTCAATTCCAAAGAATGTTGTTACCCCTTATGGAAGTGAAAGTTGTCCAAAGACCTCGGCTACCAAAGAGGAAACCGTCCCTAAGTTTGTTTGCGTTCAAGTCGAGGAATGTGATAAGGCAAGCGTCGGGAGTTCAGGTTCCAAATCTCCAGTTCCTCCCGTTAAACCAAATGGATCTAGCGGAGCTAGTGCCAAACTTCAAGGTATTATTCAACCCCTCAAAACTTCGTCGGCCTCATCTGGTTGGTTATGAAAATCCTTTATGGCTCAGCTTAATTGTCTAATTAATTATGGATTAAGTCATTTTCAGAATAACTTGTTGTGATAGATTGTCATAGAGAGATTGTAATACACCGGAACACGTTTGTACCTGCCCGCTCGGGTAATTGTTTAATGTCACCTATAACTTATTGTCTAATTGTATGTTTAATTAATGAGTCTAATTGAAATTACGAAGACGTTCCTCACTTTGTTAATGCATTTGGACCAGTATTTACTGGTCACATTTATCGGACTAAAGACGTCGGCACAATGGCTATCGGTTGTGTAACACACTTGGTGCTGAGTAGCAATAGCATTAATAAATGCAAGTTCGACTTTGTTCAAGATGGTTACACGCTGCGTGAGGAACACATTTTATATGTGTGTTGTATAGTAGACATAATATTTGTGTGTTATCCTCAATACATTTTAGCCATACATTATCCCGTTATTTCTAAATGTATTTCAAAATTCAAGTTCCAGTTAAATTCATGACATCTTTTCCCAATTCAGTGGCCTAGGAAGTACTCTAATATCATTAAATATTACGACATACAATGTAAAACTGTAGAATAGTACACATGAACCTCCATTCCATTCCATGAATGATGTCGATGTCATAAGAAAACTACTACTATTTTGTGAGGCATCAAACTTTCGCAACTTAATTAGATCGTCGCACGCGTTCACGTAAAATGTTAAATTACACATAAATTGGGTGTGAATACTGTAATGGGGCTCAAGATGTTCCAAATCTTTAATGAATAACCCAAATATTTATTATAATAGGTGAGTACGAGTATGTAAAACAACTATCAGCAACTTAGTCATGACACGGTGCTTCAACGCTAAAAGCACTGTACAAAAGACCAAATTAATAATGTAAGGATGGTGTTATTTAATGGGTACCCTTTTCGCTACAGGAAGCCGGGATTTTGGTCTTGAATATTCGGGCATTCCTTCAAGGATTGTTATCAGAAGAGCGAAATCAAAATTTTAGATGACCTGTTATGCGGAAATAAAATAATGGTTGACTCGCTGACAGCATTTCCTGTTTGAAATTATTAAAATCCAGGACTATTACAAGACTATTTGTGGAACGTGAAACAACTTCGACTTGATATGATGGATTTCGAATAATTTCACTTGCAACATTCCATAACATTACTTTGTAAAGTGAATAATGAACACCGGGTTTTATTTCGCTTAAAATGATTGACAATTAGTATCAACTTTGGGCACTACATTCGTCTGATATCAGAATTCAATCGAACAATGGTGTGACTTCCAGCTAACGGAATCACTATATCAATTTCCTTTCGTGCCATATAATATTTCTTTCTCCAACTTATTTTGTTGAGGTTTGACCAGAACAAAATCAAATCTAATAAATTATTCAATAAATAGTTGGCAACAATTCACTGACTTGCAGTTGTATAATAATTAAGAAATACCTTCCAAAAGTCTGGAACGCTCCGTAATGGCTAACAAGTTTAACATTTCATTTCGGAACTTTCAATAATTCTTCATTAATTTTTAAATCTGAAGTACAAGAGTGCTAAAGGATGGTCTATTTAGTAAGCGTTAACTCGTAACTCATATTGTCGAATCGTGAGCAAATAAACTAAGTCCAACAGCTAGTAACATAGCAGATCATCTATAAAACAATATGTCTTGAGAAAATTTACTACATTATTATAATCTAAAAAACATTCAGGTCTAAACATGATATTTCGTTGTATTTTCGTAGAAAACAACCAATTATTCTTGGTAGTTGTAGTCTTCACTTGCAAAATGTTTTCCAAATGGATGATTGGGTGGGCAATCAACGCCTCGACATTTTCGACTTCGTTCCAATAGTTCAGGACAAGTGCGTCCACCATTTTGGCCTTCCACCTACACAACACAAAATGTTATGTGTAATGAGGAATTCGAAAATAATTTTATATGAAATCGTCACTCCAAATGAGTATGCTTTGAGTTTTCTATATACGACAATTCCATGTGAGGTTTATCCCGAATTATTGACTGAACTCTGACCCCAAGCGTAATTTGAAGTACGCGTGTTAAGCAGTAATTACCAGAATGTATCGTCTTTGATATTTCCAGCCCCTTCCACAATCAACACTACATTGAGACCAGGCACTCCAAGGACTAACTTTACAGTCCATGGAAGGACCGTCACTAAAAACTGGAAGCACTGGTTGATTCGAGTTAACGTTTCCCACGCCTGAAGACGATGAGTGTGATGATGAAGAATGAGAGGACCCTCGGTAGTGCCCGTGACCTGACGAAGACGAATGACCATGACCGACATTATGTCGATTAGACGGACTCATGGCCTGGAAAGAACCCCAGGTGTTTTCTCCACGTCCGTCCGAGTGCTTAGAATGTCGTGTTCTCGTCGAACTCGTCGTATTCTCTACAAAATTAAATGACCACATGGAAAGTCTTTTAAGTAGTAAAAACTGAGGAACAAAAAGAAATCCAGAAAAACTCAACTCAGGGTCATAAATGAGTTTCATTAATTACATAGTTTGGCACTACTCAAACAACACTAATAACTACTGCATTGAGGAGTTCAGCTTGAAGCATTGTCTTATAAATGTTTTGCTTGATCTCTCATTTCTAAAGCTACAACACTACAGACGAAACAAATGTGAATTAATTTTACAAAGCAGTTAGTAAGGAACTCTACCGCAATGATTAGCGCCCGTATCATCAGCCATCATGTAGGTAAAAGCACTGGAGAGTTCTACGCCGTAGCGGGATAGTAATTTACTACGACGCTCAGCCAACTGCTCTATAATAGCCAAATCACTCTTCATTAAATTTGGACAAACAGTTAGTGTTTTCATCACTGTCAGTAGTTAACTATTGGAGATTTTTAAACTGATCAAACTATTCAAGTTAATAACTTTCACTGGTAAATCAAACAATTAAGACATCCGACAACAAATTATTTGAACGATGAGAAAACCAACGTCGTCGGGAGACATTTCGGGTTTCAATTAGAACCGTTGGAATTTGCATACCGTAAAACTCGCATGTATGTATTGGAGAAATCTAAAATTGTATCCAAAGCCGGATAATTTCGCTTTCACTTTCTCAATTCGCTGACACTGAATTTAATTGGAAGCTTTACTTGCTATACGGTAGGAGCAATAAATTACCTTACCGAATTAGAGTGACTCTTGGGTCCCAGGGTATCTCATGTTTAAACTATTGCTCACAGGCTATCGACAGCGTGGCTAAGATTAAAAGCACTAGAGAGACCAGTTTTCAAAAATTATTTTTGATCTGAGTGCACATGAATTTTTGAATACTGATATCATATTCGGACCAGCGATTAGCTTCCCCTTAGAACTGGTATAAGATCTGGCGAGTTCGGACCCAAATCCGGTAAGGTTCATTAATCCAGAAGCCATCGTTGACAGGTTTATAAAATCGCATCGTACGTTTAGAACAGAAATTAATACAGAATAGTGAATTCACTTTCCTTAGGGGTTCGATTAGAATTTATAGGAATTAATACTGAAGGGGCATGTAGTTAAAATCAGATAGGCGACAAGAAACCTTTTTGTTTTGCTAAATTGTCATAAGATTAAAGCAAATAGAAATCTAATAAATAAAACTAAATCGTAAGTGGTAAATGGACTAACCTATCAACACATCACAAACGGATCTACATTCTTCTTCACTTTCAAAGTTATTCCTGGATTTCTTACAACCAGTGTAGTCAAAGCGAAGGCATCTCATTTTGACTTTATCAAAATACCATCTCGTGTAGTTATTTCTACATTCCCCTTCTCGCTTGGGGTCCAAACAATCCTCTAAAATCGTTTGAATTTATTGTTATACCGGTAAACAATTTAAGAAAGTAAAAAAGAACAGCGAAGCTTAAGTAATTTAACCTTTGGACTTTTCCGGTGGACAATTTGGAAGTGCACCAACACAAGGTTCGAACTTTTGCATTAGTAGCTTGCATTTCCTATGGTCTTGTGTTGGGTATTTCCAATACCGCGACGAAGTTTTAGTCCCCATTCCACAAGTCACTGAGCACTCTGACCAAAGACCCCAACCAGTCACTTCACAACCAGGTTCAACCTGTCAAAATCATTTCCCAAGTATAACCAATACCACTTATGACCTCGGATAAAAGTGTAAGCTGCAAATAATTACCACTTCTGGCAAATCTCTCCTACATTCGGGTGTGACTGGACAAACACCTTTGTTCTGGAGACTCACGGTCAAATCACACCCGTGCATTGTGGCCAGTCTTGGCTGAAGAAAAGTTCGATACTGAAATCTAATTCCTGTGCCACATGGATCTTGACAAATTGACCAAGGACTCCACTCCGTGACCCCGCAAACGTCTTCTCTGGGATCTCTCAAATTTCCATCTTCTTCATTGTACCCGCTACCAGTCCCCTCATTGTCATAAATGGGAGACAACTTACTATCGTAATATGATCCGGCTTGACCTCTAAAAATTAAAACGCAAAATTATATTAAAATCGTAGGAGTGTGCTGAGACCGTCATGGAGAAATACTACATTATCTGTCCAATAATTTTGATCCGGAAATATGGGTACAGTGAAACTTGTTTTGTTTCCTTGTATCAATGTAAGTTTCAAATTTCAGAATTCTGACAAATACTTTTCCAGATTTCATGCTGATAGTTAACAGATACAGGGTGTTCCATGACTATGAACATTTCCAAAAATTCATAGTTTCCAATATTTAGACTAGATTTTCAAGTGTGTCAATTTGTCCCATTGTAGTCCAGATTTTCAAGTGTGTCAATTATTGACATACTTGTAAACCTAGTCCATATTTTGGAAACTATGAATTTTAGAAAGTGTTCATACTCATTTGGAACACCGTAGATATAATCATGCTGGAAGATTGTTTAATTATGTCTTCTATCATTTCTACATGAAATTCAGATGTCTTCAAATTCACTATTTTCGGATCCGAAGATAGATAAGGCTAGATATACGAGAAGATATATTATTATATTCGCTGTTTCACATATGTTCTTGAGTGTTAATTACTTGCAACCGTGAGAGTTGTAACAATATTGTTCATCCGTGTCAGTGCGATTACAGGCAAATTCCCGCGACATGGGTTCATCGACGTAAATCCTGTGCCGTTGTCTAATTCCTTTACCACAACTTTCACTACAGGCAGTCCATGGAGACCACGGATGCATTCTGCACTCGGCTGTTTAATTAAAAAGTTGTCATATCAAAACTGTAATAATTCATTAGTAGGACTACACTTGAGGCCTATTAAATTGTCTAGGACTTTGTTTAGGAGAAAGTTTGAAACGATAATTTATCATGAAAGTAAATAAATAAAAATTACGTCTGTCCCTGTCCGGAGATGCATCGTAGAAATCTTCTTCATTGTAGTCATTGGAACGTCGGAAAGTTTCTCCACTACAAGAAGCTCTTTTGTAAGTTCGTTGCTGCTGTAGACGAAGTTTTGCAAAAGGTTTCACCATGTTTCCATTTGGATCATAAAAAGGTGAGTCTCTGTCATTGCTCCAAACTAACTTGTGAATACGGTCTCGCGGTATCGTCGGAGTGTCTGGGTCCTGACCATAAGGAAATGTGTTAATTATTATTATTATGACCAAAAGAACTTTCTCCAATACTAGAACTCATGTTTTACCAAGTATCTAACTCCACTATCAGTTCCAGCATCCCAAGGGGAGAGGTTAATAACTTTATTCGTGACCCAGCTTCCATCTCCCAAACACAGGTTCACTCCAGAAACTCCAACAAACCAATCCGGGGATGGATCTTAATTGAAGACAAAGTAATAAGAGAAATGAATAGTTTCTTTAAAAAATCCTCCAAAGAAATAACTAAAGAAATCTTTTATTTTGACCAAACTGAAAACTCATTACATTTTGACATTAGAATTATGTAATAATACTTACACAAAATATCATTCGAACTACATTACACTAAGCAGACTGAAGCAGAAATAGGTCAAATCGGTACAAACTTTTGTACCACAAAAATTACAATAAAAATTGACCTCAACTGTACGACAATACTTCACTACTTTCTCCATCAGAACGTCCTATCTACAGGGCTGGAACCCTGCAGATAGGACTTTCTTCCACGGCAGCGTAACGGAGAAAGTATTTGAGAAATGTTATATGTGAGATATGAGTGGGAAATGTTTCAATTTCTAGGAACTGAAGCAAAAGAAAAGTGTAGTCTGTAATACTTTCTAATTAGAATAAATGGATTGCTCTTAACACAAGCTTACCGATTCTTGATACAAATGACACAAGGTTATGATCCCTGTCCGCCCGAAAAACCGCAAATGTTTTGAGTCCATTATAATTTGAATGGCGTAGACCTCTGGCTTTTATTATTGTTCGAATATTTCGACTCTATGTAAAAGTCAAAGTATGTGGTCAATGATAATTTTATATCCCTGACTTCTCGCCAAAATAATATATTTCAGCACTTACAAATTAATTTACAAATCAGACGTCCAAAAGGAAAAGATATACCTGATTCTTCAATTCTCTCTCTAAATATGTCATATTGCCAGATTCTGCAATCCGGCGCATTCCTTCTGAAGCAACTTCCTCATCCTTCCAAAATCTGAAATTTGGAGAATGAGAGGCACCAATGATGTCACTGAATTGGGTCGTCCAAGCCGAAGGAAATCCTTTCGGATGCGACAACATTGACCACAATCCTTCAAATGTCATCTACATAAAGAAATAGAACGGAACCATTACTACAGATGCATTGTCTTGATGTTAAATAAATAATTCAGGTTCTCTGAGAGAACAGAATTCCAATAAGAACAGACAAATCATAATCTCCATTTTATTTCGAAGAGCTTACAAAATTAGGTGGAGCAAATAAATAGGCAAACGTATATATATAATTTCATTTAATTGGAAATGTGGTATTAGGAGGAGGAAATCAATGTTCATTTTCATATCCTGAGTTTGCATGTCTTAGGTCTGGAAAAAGCATGTCAGGGAATTGAGCCGGACGTCAAGGTATCGCACTGATTGAATCCTACAATGTATTTGGATGAGTCACTTATGCTTTAACACCAGAAATCCATACCTCGTATTTAGCTTCGTCACAGGCGCGACAGGGTTCATGGCTGTCACTCTCGCCATCATCATTTTCAGGACACAATAGTTTCGATAGAGCTCCATCATCCATGAACCATTGGATCGCGTTTTTTACTACTGAGGCTCTAATAAAAGTTAGTTCAGCTTTCAATTAAAGATTCTCCATATCCGCTATTATCATCGTGGATTTGCGGAAAAAATCAATATTCTTACTGCAATGATAATACCGTCAACACTAAGTAATTTGTCAAATAGGAACAGCAAATATTTCGTTTAAGGAAACTCCGGAGGCTTGTAACGGTCATATTGTTTGTATCAGTCTGAGTCTCAAGAAACCTTCAGAGCATATACTCATACCGCGTTTCGAAAGAGAATGTATCCAAAATATTCCAGACTGCTGCCAAGATTACAGACCTAATTTCTGCTACATGTCTCTTACTGCAGTTCGGGACAAAATTTGCATAATCAAACTCAATTATCAAAATGCTTCAAATAATGGCCCAAGATTATGTTGCTTGAAATAAATATTGGTGCGTCGAATACGGAATTTTGTGAAACTTTTCTTCGTTTCTGTTTCTCTTTTCATTATTGCCAGGAAAGCGTTAAATAATTAGAGCTCAGGATTCTTGCAAACCAGTCATCTATGAGGGATTCCTGATGAGTTGGAAATATACGGAAATGGAAGCATGTCAACAAAAAAAAAACTTTTATTAATTTTGAGATACTTTGAGTCTTACGAAGATTATGTCTGGGTTGAACTAAATGTACTGAAATCCAGACATTTGGTCCCATGAATATCGGGGAAGTTATAAAATTTTATTTCCTAACCGAAAATTGTCAATATTTCGGAATGAATCCCTCAATTACTGTTAGCCGCTTCGCTTATCGGAAATAATCTCGTATCAAACAACGTGAACATCATTTTTCATTGATGCTACGGATTTCTTAGCATTCGGCATAAAGTAATTATTTTAAGCCAAGTAAAATTGTTTTTAGATCTTCGAAATTGTTGGCAGATATAACAATTGCCAAGTTCCCTAGTAACTAAGAGCTCTCCAGTGATTATTGTCGTATGCGTTGGACTATTGGAAAGTTAAACTATGTTCAGAGTATGGGCGGGCAATGAGTAATCCTTCTAACAGTGTTCCAAACAGGCCTAATAACTTGTAGTTCACTTAAGCCCTGAGCACATTAGATTCTTGGAAGACTTGCCTGAAAATGACACATCCAGCTGTTGAGGGTGGAGCAGTCCAGAAAACCAGGACCTCTGGTTTGGCAACCTCAGAGGCGTGCTTCACAGCCCCAGGACACATCTCATCACTTCTTGCCAAAGATTCATCCTTGATTCCAAAATGTCCAGCCGACCCTTGGGTCGAGTGACCATCTACCGGTTCTACGACCAGTAAAAATCTAGAAAATTGCTCTGTTCCAACTTGATCTTTGTGACCTTGGAGCTTAACTGGAAATGTAAATTCATAAGAAAATTCTTTAGATGGCTTTTGGAATTACCATTGTTCCCCGTCTGCAAAAATAAACGGTCTGTGTTGTTATTCAGTAAAATACTCGTCTGCATGTCTATGTCAGTGTTCTGGGTTAAAACAAAGCCACCGCTCCGGTATCTTTCAACCGCAGGAGTCTTGTCGACATAACATAACACAAGATTTCCTTGGAAGAAGAGTTATCTTGGAAGAACAATGGAAAGGATGAAATCTTGAATCGAAGAGGACGGAAATTAAACCACAAGACAAACATGGGAGGAATTCGCATATAGCATAATACAAGACCAGTTGGTATGGTACTGACTGACTAGAGTTGCAATATTCCTATTCCATATTCTATCCGAGACTTTCTCCAGATTTCTCCATTCCAACCTACTCCTTGCTCCGGACTTAACTGACTGACTAAGTAATAAGAGAAAGTCATTTGCTTTGAAGAAGGTGAAAGGGAACGAGTCGGAGAAACTTTTCATAATGTCAGGCCACAGACCAGTACCAGATTGTCCAACAACTAGCTAACAAGGTAACACCCAATGTTGATTCTCAATGAACTGACTGCGCAGACCCTCGATGGTATGTGACTTTATTTAGCACAACCGATGCCGCCACCATCTAAATCAAGTGACTACCTGGCTGAAACGACCGAGATTTGTATCGCCAGGCTCTAAGCTACAAAACCCTGACTCTGCGTAACTAGCTCTCGATCACCTCTAATTAGCATTTACTCTCTATAACATTTTAACATTTTTTTGTCGTCCCAATGTGGTCGCTGAGGACAGATTAAGTCTTCTCTACGACATGAAAACCTGTTTTCACAACATGTCAAGCTTTTGGGTGCAACCCCGTCTGTTATAGAAACCAATCACCGGTTTACTAAAGCTAGGGAAGTTGAGTACGGACTTTCTCCATTAAGCCAAAGGTTAGAGATTAAATTTCCATGTCTAGAAATACAGTCGGGATACCATTTGAAAGTTTATGGCATGTTATATTTTGCTAAGATACGTAGATGTCCGCGTACCCACCTGAGCTAGCCCCACAACCGGCTGAGACGACCGGGTCTTGTTACTCCCGACCATAGAATACGTCATGCTACGAGCATATTTCCTGAGAGTCCGAACCATTTGTACTATACGACCACCCTGGATTGTCGGGAATGATTGGCAGAAGGTCATTGGTAGAAATCCAACATATTGACAGAAGTGGTTACCTTGTGATTGTGGCCACAAGCACCTTTTGAGTTTGCCTTTGTTGGGTGTGAAGAAAGTGAAGAATACTTGGATCCAGGATCTCATCACCCAATTCCCGGAGTGGAAAATAGCCAACTAGTTGTGAAGTGTAAGTGAGGACATGAGAGCATGCTAACCAAGCCTGGGAGACCGCCTCGATTACACTTCTCATTCCAATTTCTGGAACTGACACTCACCAACACTCTCCGCGTCCTCTATCTCACCACATAAATCTTCCAACACACTTCTTGTACTTTCCACTCTCGGATACCCCTTTTGTTCCCATCCCCTTTCTCCAGACCAAACTCCAAAACCATTATACAGTCTAATTTTTAGGACCGGTCGCTTTCCCTTCCAAAATAGGACCACAAAACTCCACACAATACTTCATTAAACTTACCCGTGGATGCGGTATGCGGTTGTTCAAATTGGGATTGCAACAAAAACACAGGCTTCCAATATCTGTCAACAGATTCAGTCATATTAAACTGATCTAAGCTGCTTTTCCAAAAGTTAGTACAGATATTCATATTCAATTCAGAAAAAAACGTCACGGAACGACACATGATAGTGGGTCAGAAGCTGTCTAGTTAAAGAGAAAACGTTAGTCGAAGTATAACCAGACGCTATGACTTCATGGGAATGATAGCATCTTTCCTTCACCGCTTACAACCGTAGAGAGTGTCCGTCGATTGAAGGAAAAACCAGGTTTCGGAGTATGATGATTTTAAACAGCACATGAGTATGAAAACTGTTATTATACAGTGCTTTCACCAAATTGAAGCGAGTCAAGGCCATTAGAGCAACGTTTATTGGTTTATAGTAGTGACAATATTTGTCCATGTCCCAAGTTTTCAATTCAATCCACGAGTACTACCGCACTTACAATTATAGAATGTACATAAATAAATACTCGTCCAGATTGCAAGTTGTACGATTCCAGTTTTCACTGCTATGCGACACTTTTATAAGCATATTTGTTCGTACACTCACAGATTTAACTCAACGGAAAAGAAAGAAAATGAACACATGTTCGCGGCACACAGATGTTCCTTGTCACAATTTCCTCGTAAATATTCTGAAAAACAATCCCTGACTTTCACCAAAAAGACAATTTAAGCGGAGATTTTCTTGATGACCTTGACACGAATACTTCTGTTCCAAGCATGTAAGGAAATGCGAAGGACTGAGAAATGCGAAAATTACGAGAGTGCGGGAATAGTGCCGTTGAGCCTTTCTTCGTACATTATGTACGTACTTTATGTCTCCTTTACTGTGGGTCCGAGCCCGTTCTCATTTTGATTGCAAATTAATTACTTGGACATACATAAGAACAACACATTATGTGTTTCTCAAAGTACATTCTGTTGGTTTCTGCCTTGACTTTCTCCCAGCTACTTTTGTCTTTATCTCCGGTGGATCGTAAAGATAAGGAGGAAGGCGGCAGAGAAGAAGTCTCTCTCGTGAAAGAAGTTTCTCAATTGATGAAGTGTAATGGGAACCGGTTAAAACTAATAGATGCTGGGCTCCGATATCATCTCCATCTGCATCCTTTCTTTTTACATATACTCTTTTTTCCTTGTTCAGAATTCAAGAGAAGTTGGTCGAAGGGATTTGGACTCCTGCTGCTCCTCCTACAACCCATCGATTCCAAGAATCAAATCCAACAAGAAATCCTCAAATAATGTCCCTTCTCCGTGGATGAAACGTGATCTCATTTTCATCGTCCGAAAAAGAGCTTAGTTTGAGAGAAGAAACGAAGAAAGTATAGAAAGTCAACATTTGCAAAACTCCACGTCCACCAAAAAACCTTAAAAGCGATTTTCCAGACTACCTATTAGCTCACTTTATCTTCATGAATTCCGTCAAAATCCCCCATTCCCGTATGTATAGACAAGACAAACACACATGTCACACATCCCTCTCTCCACATGATTACAAATGAATGGAGAATTTTCTGCACAGTGGACAAATTCAAAGAAATTTTGAATACCATTACTATTTGAATTTCAACTGTCCGTTCTTCCTGTATGTTTTTACGCACACATTTCTTTCGGGTACACACATATTATGCAGATGTCAAGTCAAGACAATTCTAAGGAACGTAAAACCCAGCTCGTATCATGTCATTATATTCAATATGAATTTCGATCGTCACTTGAATTTTCCCTAGGGAAAGTAGGATTACATAGCATTGTCTGAAGTTTTTTATTCCATTTGGCTGGCTTCGAGTTGCAGTAGAATAATTGCCGTGAGATTGATCCAATTTTTTAAATTCATTTCCTTTTGTCAAGTCATACGTAGATAAAGGTACTTGTCAACGACAAGACAAGTTGGAATTGAGTACAAAGATTCTCTTTCAGTAGAAATCGCAAGGTCAGATGACAGAAGTCAAATACACTTATTACGTTGTTATGTGTGCTACTGACGTACTGGAAAATCTAGAAGTACTATTTCTGTTCTGGCTAATTCTGTCAAAGCAAAGGCAGGAAGACTTGTCAATTCCTTCTCTTTTCTTTATGTACTTTTCACTGCTCCCGACTTCCGCCGTATAAATTTCACCACTAATGCAGCTGTGCTCGCGTTGTTTGCCAGGAAAGCTTGGTTGGTAAATCAAATAAATATTCCTAAGTCTACACAGAAAAACAACCTTCGAAGAAACCTCGTTCGGAGTTGTTGCAAATATACATGTAGTCTTAAGTCGAATCGATGAGACTTGAAGAAAAGTTTCTAATCTCAAAATACAGATAATCCATCCCAGTGAATTGAATGGATACACATCCGCCATGCTCGTACTTTACTTCAGAAAAGAATGTGTTGTACTTTTCCTTCCATTTCAGTTAAATATTCAACATTTAATCAGATGCTGCACATCTCTAAGATGGGGTTGTTCATACGCTTTTAGAACTCACATATAACACAACGTGGAAGTTTTCACGTTCCTGTAATGTACCGTAAACCCTCTAATTGCAACCGGTCTCTCTTAAGCATACTAAAACTCCTGCACATTCAATTTAATATTTGCATAGTATCTTTCAAAATGATCACAGATCAAAAATATAGCAGCCACTTAGAAGTAGCTAAAATCACATTTGTATAGAAATTTATATGAGATCTGCAGGACAGATCGAGCAGAGTTTATTAAAAAATCGTTAATCGTCATTACGGTAAAAAAAATCATACACAGTTAGCTAATTTGAAGACTTAAAAAATTTCTAAAAATTGATTGAAAATTGTTCTTGAATGACAGTGTCGCTTTAAATATTACAGTGTGCGTCGAGTATCTCGCTAGATTAAGCATTATCACTGAAGTACTCAGAATTGCGTCCAGGATTAATCGTTTGATTCTACTAAATGGCGACGATACTATGATATTGAAACTAAAATTCGGTTTTCCTAGTTACTTTCCATGATGTGTCCAACAGGAAGGGAGTTTGTTAGAAAACTTAGATTTGTGGATTTGTATTTGCAACTTAAGGCTAGATTTTCATTTTCTCAATGAATCGCTAATAGTATTGCTAAACCGCGGAGCCAAATAAATGGTACAATCTGGAAAAGTTTGAGTTTACTTCTCACACAAAAGTGTTCCTCGACTGTCGAATTAGATTCTATTTTTGGACCACACTTAAGGTTGCAAGATATAATATTTACGAAAGAAAACTCCTAAGATTCGCGACATCATGAAAATAGTTGAAGGGAAGCGAGTAATAAAAATGACATTATTTTGGAGGAGGAAGCAGCAGGGAATGCAATACCAATAATAATTGAGTCAATAAATCCAGACAAAAAACGTTACCTTGTAATAACCTCAACCCAATAAGGCCATGTGGAATGGATGGAATTTGTAGCCCCGGAATTTCCGTTTCCGTCCTCATCCGAAAATTCTTTTCCCTTAAATCAAATTCTATTGCGGGATGGGTTGACTCTGTCTAACCTAATAAGTCTACTATCTCATCCACCTGTTCCGTAATATTTCATCCCAGCTAAACTTGCTATCGATAACTCGGTGAACTGTCAAGCCAAGAATTCCTAACGCAATACAACACTTTATAAAAATGTCTGCGTACTCTATATACATAAAAGCGGTTTAGGAAGTTTATGAATGCTGTCAAGCCAGGCTGGGGTGTCCATGCTGGTCTTGGGGTATTGTGAATGTAATACACATTGTCCAATTCAGATTATATCCAGGAAGACGTGCCTGAGGATAATAAAATCAAAATAGGGGGGGGGTGAAAGAATATAATGTATACACTATAAAGAAATTCTTCTTCGTGTTGAAAGATGTTTTGAAAGATAGCCATGGAGCCAAACTCCGATCAGGCGTCTATAGTAAATAGTGACTATGAAATTTATCGCGTGAGGATAAGTGTAATTTGCATATTTTCCCTTTCCTTTTTCTCCGGTCCATAAATATTCGGAAATTTTGACATGTCTTATTAGTTTCCGCCACGCCGTCCAACTCTTATAGCCCTAAAGCCCAGTAAGTCAGTCAAACCCGAATCCCACGTCATTACTCATCATTAGTTCATTTCGTTAGCTTTAGCCTTTTCCAGGTCCAGAACTAACCCATGTCTCTAAAGTTTTCCCTCAATCCTCAGAAAGCCAACTTTCCTTTCTCCTTAATTTCATGGACACAGAATGGAATGGAATGAGAATGACTTGACTTTCTACCATTGTATGTATAGTAGGTCCATGTCAATTGGAAGGAACTTGGCTGCTTGAACCAAATTTCTCTTCAAACGTGATTCGAGAAAACCTCTTCAACATTGTAATTAGGTTAATGAAAATTCACTTACCCGTGTAAATAACGCCCGGAACATATTTGTCAGGGTCTCCATTAATGACGATCTGAAATCTCCCATCACCAGCCGTACGTGGAACACTCACACCAGACGGACTTCTGTCACACATTAAACCATGGCTCGTTGTCCATGTCAATGTCAAAACCACTAGAAATCTAAGAATTCCTTCCACAGTATATTTTTTCGGAATCATCTTGTTCCAAACCTTTTCAGGAAAATGTTTTGTTTACTCTTCTCTGTCTTTGTTCCTAATGAATGTCTCTGAACCGGCTACTCTAATATGTTTTTATCGGAAGATTTTGTGAGTTACTTACAATTTATGCGTCAACTTTAGTCTAGGAATTACAAAAGGAAGTCTTGATTGTACGTGAAACCGTGTACGCTCTTATACACAACTTTAATCGTGAGATATTCAAATACTAACCGGGTTCCATTTAAGAAATGCGGAACAAGATTATGAGAAATATTGTACTTTATTTATAGTTTTACGACAAATAATTACGTCAAATTCACGAATGTTTGTTCTTATATCGGACACGATTCACGAAAATTTGCAGATTAATGTATTTGGGTTTTAGAGACTGAGTGAACTGCCTTGGTGAGAAATTTTTTGAAGTAAATTGACAAGTCAAATCCCTGTTGTATATTATGTATATACCTCGGACGAGGATAAGGGAAGTTGTTGCCAAGATCAGAGCTTTTGATACTCCTCCAGGGAGTTTTGCTAATCGTTTTCCGTAGAAAAGAAAATTGCAGGGCTTGATATTCTCACGAAAGGAGTTAAGAGAGCAGTTTGAGAAGTTTTCTTGTCCTTTTTTTTATAAAGTACTGCGTACTTGTTAAGAGAATCCTAGCCAACTGGTTGTGTACGTACGCGGACGAAGAGACGCGAATTTAGTCAAGGTGCTGTTCTGGCTCTCAAACTCTGACTGGTCTCGTAGTCCGGCTTCAACCCTTTATTTTAAATCTTTTTGGCTTCCTAATCCTAGCTCATTTTCAGCACATCACAGCACTCACGCTTCCACACGTACTCATGACCCGGTGCTCAAAATATTACTCCAGAAAATAATTTGCGTCTGTGTTAAATTGTTTATTTCAAAATGTTTTGAATTATTTATAAACGTAGATCTGAAGATTTGCATATATTTGTTGATTTCGAATGATAGACTTCATCAACTGAAGAAATCAATGGAAAACTTGGCCTAGCTTTTCAAAAAAGAATCTGTTAGCCAAACCTGGGATAGCCAAAAAATCCAAGACATGCAATTTCGGGAGAATCATCATATTTAGAGTCCATGAAATCGGTCCGATCTCTCTCCGAAAATGACAGCTTAAGTTGCGTGCAGTTTATATGTATAGGGTAAATGCATACTAATAATCTTTAAATAATATGCACGTAATGAGCTGTCGTTTGTTAAAATATGTGCAAATAGGCCTTGATCGGAGTTCCAATTTCCTGAACTCTCGCGTAATTCATATTCCGATGGAAAATAGACTTTCCTCTAATTTCGGTATACATTAGGTTCAGCTGTAGTAGTGGGACATAAGTTATGGACCGCCTTTAAGCATCTGAGCACCGCACCGGTCTACTCATCCATGTCAAAAAATACAATGAAAAATATTATAACTACTCGAAACACATTCTTGACTTAAAAAAACAAATCAGCCATTTAAGGTAATGTAAACTTAGACAGTCGCGTTGACTTTTTATGAAGTTTTGTTCGGATCCTTTGAATGCGTTCCAGAATTCAGGCCTTGTGCAATGCGTGGAAAGTTTCACCTATACGTATGTGAATGTGATCAAATGATTCCAATCATTGGTTACGGAGAAACCGTCGAATTGTCGTAAACATCCTCTTGGAAAATTACTAGACAGTATGAAAAGTAAGATTGTAACATTGTCCCCAAGCAATTCTAGCAGAAGCTGATGCTAATTTTGCTAGCATAATTAGTATATTTTTCGTTCATCTTTGGAATATTCTAACCCGTCAAAATTTGCTTAAATGATTTTTGAAGACTGAATTTATTTGCTTTCTACTTCAAACCCAAGGAAGTACTATACTACATTATTTTGCTACTTTACTTCCTATCGGCATTCGTGCTAAAGTTCATACTTGTAGTTATCGGTAGTCACAATTCACCTACAAATGCTACATACTAATTATAATGAGGTTTATTTAGGACTTGTCAATTTCTTTACTAAATACGTGCTAGTGGCACGCGCACGCTACAATTAAATTACTAATAGGTTTCAGCAAACACGAAAATCTCTACACGTAATGCATAAAGTTCGGATGAAATAAAATGATAAAGACTAATCGACCGATTAACGACTCAACACTGAGTAAAACTTATTTATTTTAACCATATAATATTGTCGCTGTATAAAGTCAAATAAGTGTCTTTTGAATAGAATAGGAAGAACTATGAATTTGATGTTGGTCAAGTCAAGTCACTTTCTCTCTTGACTAAACTACTGTGTAAGAGGTGTGCTATATGGTAAGATGTTTGAAGTGGTAATTATGACTGAACACATCACAATTTGAGCATCATTGTAATAAGATCACAGAACACATAATTAAACTCCTTGATGAGGACTGTCCACTCCGTGTGAGTCGACACAGAGAGACTTCCTTCAATCCTTCAAACTGGACACTTTTGAAATTCACACTGCGCGGTATATCTGTAAGTGAAGTAATAGTTCCAATCCAAAAGCTTATGACGAGACTCCGACTGATTTCAAACTTGTATGATGGAACATGGACTCCTCTTCAGTAATAGGTAAACTATAACAGAAGAACCGGGAACCGGACAAGCAGCTCAAAATTACACTCGGTGAAAAATTAGCAAGTCCAAAGAAGTCCAATCCCAACGGGTACAAATTTACAAAATATAAAACAAAAAGAAACGAAATCTTCAAAAATAACTGTTAAATCTACGAATAACTTGAGAGGCAAAAATGACAGTTCTGTCGAATCAATCAAAATGATACACATTGAGATAAACTACATTGCGACTGCGACTGCTTTAGATTCCATGTGACATAATATACTAACTGAAATACTCAGATAATAAAACTAAAAAAAATTAAGGTGTATACAAGGAAAGAAGAGGAATAAATGAAGAGACATTGATTCGAATTTAAAAGTTTGAAACAGTTTAAGAAAAACCTATTAATTTGGGTTATACCTGATTGATTTGGGAATACCTCGGTACTACGGACGGGAAAACTAGACTTACCCAGCATTATGGTATTTTACACGGTAACTTTAACTTACCTCAGGCAGTTCGAGTTATTAGATTTTTTGGGGAGGAACGGTCTAAGTGCTGGAATGTACAGTCTTCAGAATGGCACATCCCTTGAAGCTCAAATGTACATAATGTAACTTCAGGATCGACTCTTACGACAATCGAAGGAGTAGAAGTATTAGTGGCAGTCGTATTTTCTTTGATTCCACGCGCTCTAAAGGAATAAAAATCAGAAACGGTATAGAATAATAGAATACAAGGACTAACTAGCCAAGCCAAAGCTTTTCCTAAGTGAGAGAGTTATAAAAAAACACACAGAGTTTATGATGAAGATACTAAACTAAACCTAGGAAAATTAATTAATAATGGAACTTACTCTTTATGCGGCAACAACGTGAGATATGATTGAAAAGACGGTAGAAATGGCGTCTGAACTGGTTCGAGGTCTACCAATGTACCAATACAATTCCCAAAGTCGACTCTTGGTAGAAGGTACACCTCTTCTTCTCCTTCTCCAGGTGATGCTAGAGTCGTATGCTTCGTAAGCCAGGGATAAGGGTTCCGTTTTGAATTCGTCTGACTCACATTCGATTCTCTCGAGGTAGCCCCACTAGAACTCGCTGGTCTGCCAATACCTCGTCCGCGTCCAGGTCCACGACCACGACCACGGCCACGAGACCCTCGACGCCCACGCCCAAATCGACGGCCGGTATAGTCAGGTGTTGGGCCACCAGTCATAGAATCTACTTTCAAACAGTCAGCATGGGCCTGGATTTCTTTCAGTCTTGTTACCATTTCCACGGATCCACGCTCTGGAGGCTTATAACTTTTCCCATCTAGCTTAGTCCCGAATTCTCTGCACTCTTGTGACAACTTCTCACAGACTTCAAGATTTCCTTGAAGTTCTTTACATGACTCTGTAAATTCCGATATCATCCCCTGAACAGTGAGCTTGTTTAATCCCAATTCCTGTTCAGCCTTGAGTAATTTCTCTCGCATCTCTGCCACACGAGCAATCATGTTTCGGTAAATGGTCTTGTTGTCAGCGATCCTTCGAGCTTTCTCCATTAGTGTATTTGCGCTTTGAAGTGTTGTTGCCCTAAGGAAAAGTAAATTGAAGCGTTTTAGTAAAGTTCTTGGAAAGAATACAAATACAATTCATTTGTCACCTGGTGTTTAGGAGTTCATTTTCAGATTTGGCCAACTTCAGTTTAAGTGCAGATGTTTCCATCTTTCTCAAAAGTGCAGCCTTGATAAGTTTTTGTCGAAGATACATCTCTTGGCGTTCGTCAACCACATTGTTGTAAAGTGATCTAGGGGTGCTTGTGGAAGAAGTCGGTGACAGGACTGAAGTCGGTGTAGAAACATTGGGTATGATTGGTTCCTCTGTCGTCGTTAGTGACTTCTCCAGAATGGGAATACTCGTGCAGCTTTGAAGTAAGGTATCAATTTGACTATTTAACGCATCAATCTCGCGTTCCTCATTCTGGGTCACATTACTTGGACTTGGAGTCGAATCCACTAGCTGGCAGGAATTGTTCAGAGGAGTAGGATTTGAAATGTCGGAATTTGTAATACATATGTCACTATTATCTGTTGATCTTGTTCTTGGTCCAGGTGTTTCTGGGTTGGTTAGAGTCTGGTCAACGATCACACACAAAGCCGCCTGAGTTCCGTTTTTTGTACTGTCAATAATCTCTTTTTCACTTCCTTGTGCAGAGGCGTTTTGAGTATTCAAAACTTGAGTATTAGAAGGGGTTGGCGTGGAATTCTTTGATGACTTCCTCGGTATCATTGCACTGGACTTGGTATTTGTAACTACCGCGGTGTTCTCTTTGGCAACAGAAGTCCCAGTCTTAGCTAGAAATCAAAATAGTTCAATGTTGTAATATGTAGAAACGAGTCCTTTGTATGGTTACTCCGACTAGCAGTGTAATCTCTCATTCCATATTTATTAAAAAATAACGATACGATTGCTATCACCCTCACGTCATTTGTTGTCTCATGAAAGTGTGCATGTGCAAGTAGGTATTAATAAAGATATTAGAGAACCAACCGCATCAGTTTGTAAAATGTAAGGTTCAAAATATCAGACTTATTCACATAACAGAGCTCCAGTATGACTATAAATAAAATGATAAAATTCCGGCTGAATACCATGCCTTAAATAATCTCAAGACTCATTTCGTATATTTTTGCTGTAGCTGGGCAATTTAAGTCAAGTCACAAACAGAAGTTGGCATACTGTACGCTGTCGTTCGCTTTGGATGCGATACGCGATGGCCGCCCGAACACCAAACGGGCGGCCATCGCGTACCGCAACCAAAGCGAACGTACAGTATGTTAATATATTTCCTAAGTCTTAGGGCAAACTGAAAAAAAAAACCTTTTTATTGAAAGCAGAAAAAAGGAAGCTAACTCACCTTGTCGCGAACTGGAAACCGAAATATTAACATTGTCTTTAGCTCGCTCGTACTCTACTATTTTCGTTTTCAGCAACGCGTATTCAGCCTGTTTGCTTGGAGGAAGATGTCTAACAACCTAGAACAATGGAAACAGTAGCTGCAATATTTTCCGAATAAGTTCATTCACTGCACAACTTACCGATGGAATCAGATCATGTGATGACTTCCTAGAAATTGTTTTACGTTGATTCAGAGCTTCAAGCTCAGCTGCTTTCCTCCTGTTTTCGTTCTCCAGGGCTACTCGTCGATAACCATCCTCTCGCGAGCTCTTCAAAAGTAGCCCCAATTGTTCTTCAAAATTGGCTGGACGCGGAATAGAACGGGACGTTGGACTACTATTAGTACTTGTACTACTTCCAGTAAGAAGTTCAGCATTTCCATTCTGGCCTATTTCATTATTCGTAGTGGTTGGAGGAGACTTTGAAGCAGTTGTAACGCAAACAGGTTTAGAGGTCTTGTCGGTATTAAAACGAGTAATCCGTGATTCAATGGCCCGAGAATTTGGTGTACGTTCATCCCCAGAAGATGACGAGTCATTTTCCGTATTTATGATAACAGGTTGGATTCGCTTGTTCCGAATAGTTATTTGCAGGTTTCCGATACGAGAAAATCTCGCACAGGTGACGCTTCTCGAGACTAGAGGTCGCAGTGTTCTTCCTGAGACAAACCGATTATAATTTGCGGGACGAGACAGATCGGACTCCGAAACCGATGAGTGTGAATATGAATCGCCTACAGAATTTGTAAGTGTCGAAACTACTGATTGACGCCCCGGATTACTTGCCAAAGGACTCATAATCGGATGTGATGACGAATAGGACGATGATTGATTGGGAGTAGAGAGAACTCTCTTAGGTGCAGTTACAACGGAATTATTTGCTTCCGAAGGTTTTTTGGTAGTCTTGAGTCCACTAACAACTACCGTCCGTTTCTCTATTAAATCGCTCAACAATTTAGCTCGCATTTCATCCACCTCTGGGTCTCGGGTGGACGTTGGTCTATCCTTTTTGGCTGTCGGTTTATGAATTTCCCTAGGTTTCGCAGGATTACTTTGGGTATCACGATTTGATGAAATAGTATTGCAGTCGGAATCCGGGGTCTTTGCTATGGCTACATCCACTTTCTTTGTATGAGTTGCGCGCCGCTTATTTGTAGATCTAGCTTTGGAACGTGAATGCGAAGACGTACTGGCAACAGGGTCGGCAGATTTCTCTAAAGAATGTCTTCTCTCTCTCGAATCCAAAAATTCCGAATCTTGTTCAATGGAAGAGGGAAATGACACATCTCCTAAGGTTAATGGTGGACCAACCAAACTGTCCGTAGAACGAACTGTGTTTATTGGTAGAGGGCGGGCAGATTCTAGCGAAAAATTATCGTTCCAATAAGGGTCCGGAACAGGGTCAGGCAGGGGTGGGAATGGAAGGGATCCGAATTGTTCGGAATATCCAATGCTAACCTGGTTCATTGAGCCGTTAGCTGAGTTTGTTGTAGAATTCGCCGTGATTGGAGTAGAACACATTTTAGGGTTCCAATTCAGTTGTGGGGGGGAAGCCCACGATTGTTGCCCAGGTCCTTTAGTGGTCATCCATTGCTGATTACTCTGAAAATCTCCAGTGATTAGATCAGAACTGGTCGGATTAGAAAATTTATCAGTTCTGCAGACTCCTTCCCCAGAATTTAACGATTGGTTAATCCACTCGGGTCCAGGTTGGTTAGTCCACATTTCGGAAGGTGTTAAGGTGCGCGGGGTCCATCTTTCCAGTGAAAATGAACCGATTTCTTCAGGCCAAGTTTCTCGGTTCGGTGTGTGTCGATGGCCAGTGTAAATATCATTTAACGATTGGTTAAAAAATGTGTCATGTGGTGAATCAAACTCAGACCTGGTCCCCGCCTCACTATTCACAAGCCCTGGTATATAAGGCATGACGGCTGCAACTCTATCGCTGAGAATACTTGAAGATAAGGGACTAGAAGTAAAGGATCGTAATGGATGTCCAATAATACGTTCGTCAATATCATGAAATCCAGACACTAATTCTTGCTCTGTTCTTGTAGATAACAATGTTTCGATTGGCCGCTCATGTCTTTCTGGTATTCCTGAACCTGTCAATTGAACTGGTAAACTAAAAGGGGGTCGTCTCAAATCTTCAATGAACGTTTCATCCCTGGAAACGGCGAGAGGAATCGAGTTGGATGTTGATGTTGAACTAGACCAATCATTATGCGATGCAGGCTGGACAAGACGTATATCGTCGGGAGTCCTTGTTGAATTAATAGGTTCAATCGACGAATCTTCTACGGAATGGACAAAATTAGTACAGCCTCTAGAACCAGACTTATCAGAACTACTTGGTTCAACACACAGATCTGTATCACCTAAAGGAAGGTGTACTCTGGGTAACTTCCAATCAGACTCAGTTGATACTTTAAGCATTCCTTCCAAAGCCACTCGTCTTAGTTGAAGTTCTTCAAAATTGTCATCTTCCTCACCATTAGCAGAATCAGAGTCTTCTAACACGATTAGCTCAGGTGATACTCGCACAACTGGTACTGATACTACAGATTCTGAATCGCTTATATCAGTGGCATCTGCAGTACCCACAAAAGAATGGATAGGACTGATTGGAGTGAAACTGGTCATAATTCCACTTGATTCTTTAGAAGAACGACTGGCTGGAGACGATCTATTTGCCCTCGCACCATATTCTCTGCTTTGATTACTTGATCGAAGACTGCCCAGTCTTCCCTTGATGCTTTCTATAACAGATATTAGGACAAATTAATTAGAAGGGTAAAAGGTCGTATTAGACATATTGATTTTCTTCAAATTGAGAATCCGTATTTCGGTCGTTAATGTATGTTACTTATTATTCTTATGTACAAGACTTCAATACTTAATCTCTTTTAGCCTGCAAGTATATCGATTTCTTCAATTCTGTGATAAACAAAAAGCGAGACGAGACGAGACGAGGGTCCATGTGATTAATATCGACTACAAAAAAGAATCGTGACTATGAAGAGAAAATCCTTCTGGAGAACCGTATTTAACTGTTTTAACCTTCGGCCTCAGATTAGAAACCGACCGAGCGATATGTTCAAGATCCCAGAAACCTCTTCATCATAAAGCACGAATGGGTACAACAAAGAATCCTTAACTCACCGAGTCGTGCTCGTTTACTTTGCTTCCTGTCAGAATTCTCATCATCTAAAAAATGGTCGTTGTTCCTATCCGAGTGTCGTCTTCTTGTAATTTTACTTCCATGACGCTCTCCATGTGACGAAGAATATTTACCCCTTTGGGATGACTTATAGTTATTTTTTCTGTGTGAATAACCGTGGTTCTTCAAAATCCGTACGGATGACGAAGTCCGACTACTGAGAGAAGAACGAGCCCGATCATATGGAGAACGACTTCTGACACTGCTGGAATCGGGGTTCGTCCGCGTCCCTACTGGTGCTGCATTAGGACCATCATCCTCTTCGTCAATGATCTCCCCTTCTTCCAAGTCCTCCTCATTCATAATGAATTTATTATTTGGATTCCTGTATTGAATGATCAGTTGGTTCAAATTAGTCATTCTTGTGTTAGCAGAAGATTGGATTTTCAATCGAAAGAAATATAGGAAATAATAATTTCTATCTAGTACTCTGGGTAATGCATTAAAAATTATAACATTAGTTGAGCAAATGATAATTTGTATCCTGTGTCCTCTGGGCAATCTTTGTATTGGAAGACGGTGACAGAATAAATTCAATTTACTTTTGTGTTGAAAAAAATAAAAAAAATAAAAATATTATGCAAAACAAAATTAAGGTTTTAAAAATGAAATCTGTCAAAATATTAGAGTGAACACATTATCAAGTGTTAGTTAAGGTGATACTTGAATAAATATTTTATTTGTGGCAAGTCCATGTGGGTGCGGGTGGCGCTGGAGCTAACGTATTACTACGATTCTGCCCGACCAAATCATCTTATTAAATATTTAACTCCGACCTCGCAACAATTTTTATTCTATGATGATTAAATACTTGAAGATACATTGGAATCCGACGACTCAAATCCAAATTCCCAAACGCTTGGATTGGATACAGTAAAAATGAAAAGGTTGATTTGATGAACTATTCATTACTGATCCAATGGATGAGACTTTCAAAATTGTATTAATTTTTTTAACTTCAAAAGTGAAGCAATAACTCCAAAAAAATATGAGAAATCGTAAATTTGAAAAAGAGCGCTGACTTTGGTCTTTTCATTTTGAAGTGGGGTTTTACACGTAGAGAACGTATGAACAGCAAGGTTAGTTCTCTACAACATGACAAGCGTGAATCGGACAATATTTACATATTGCTCTCCATATGACATTACAAATGCAAGTGCAAAGATTCCCTTTCTATTTTCTGTTCAAGGACCCTCGCCCTTTGGAGCCCCCTTTGAATAATTAACTACAAATTCAATTTTACCAAGTTGTTGCAATTCCACACATCCCCTCTTCTAGAATGTTTGATAAAGTTCCTATTTGGACTAATCTTATTTGAAAATCTTGAATTTGGCGATTTTGACAACTCTTATTTAAAAATCTTAGGACTTTGAAAAAAATCTTAACCCGTGTACCCTGGGTTTTCTTCTTAATTTTAGATTTAGATTTGTCTAAAAATATCCACCCAAGTCTGATCTTTGCTTGGGCAAAATTGCTTAGTTAACTACACCAGCTTGTAAAATATGTTTTGTACTCCAGTGTTTCTTACTTTGCAAAGCGCGATGGCACTAAATTATATTCGAACTACTTTACTTTATAATGCCGTATTTAACCATAGAATGACGTCACAACCATGCCATCATGCTACGGAAGGTAAATCGAGATTATGCTGTAAAGTTCTAGATTGGACGTCCATACAAGGAAACAAATTACAAGAATACTGTCATCATATTTTAGAAATGAAACGTACAAAGAGGTTAGAAATGCGCTACATTGTGAGACAATAAAACTTCTAGATTTGCTATCTATCTATCTAATAAACCCCTCTGCACTAAGGAGTCATTCCTGAAATATTGTTGGTACTATTACAATTCCAATTCTAACTACTTTACACTCTGACCTAATATAAAATATCTAGGGATCCATTTGATTCAAAAAATTCTCGTCGGCGGGATAACCACACCCACATCGTGCCAGGAACGGTAACGGTATATTACAGGATAGGATGAAGTCTTCAGACATTTTTTAATATTCCCTTCAAATGGAATTGTCAATGGAACTCATGTTTGCAACATGAGCACATCATTTCCGCTCCGAAAAGCAGACGTAAGCAGTTCTTAACGTAATAAGAGCATTAAATGTACTTAAGTTTAGCGTATAATAGGCAGAAGCACGCATTTAGAATTCAAGTACGAGTTCAACTGATACAAAGAAAGATAAACTTTCATTTATACGAATATACCGTACCGTATGCATCCATTTAAACTTCCAAGTCAAGTTAAAAATTGATGCGTCAAAGTCTCACAAAACTAATCACAAATATTTAATTCGTCATTACTTCATCACGAAGACCTGGCCGGGGTTAGAAGGTCACAAGGTCACACCGCCTCGTAAGTTTTTCCCCCCTCCCCCCTCGCCACCCAGAGCATACCCGGTTTTCATGTATGATTTTACAGACAATGTATACTTGTATTCCATTCCTCCAATGTGAAGCTGGGAAACGTTAGGAAATGTTTGTACAATAATAAGAAATACATGTAACAGATTCCGAAATTTTCTTTATGGCATTAATCACTGCACATCCAGAACTGATTAGATTCCTAGGGGAAAAAGAGTTCCACATGTTGCATTTAGAAAGGTAAATGACAAAGGTAATACCAATACCAGAAAAGAAAAGAGTAGAATCCTTCCCTGGCTCTGATTACTAAACGAACATGACGAACAAATATTCGTTTAGCCTCGATCCGAAAGGATACTGGGTAAACAGCCAATTAATGTCGCATTCGCATGATTGCAGTTGGAATGCAAGTTGTTTGGAGACGGATGCCTACGGTTTACTGGTAGTACACGAGTATTACTGTTATTTGAAGGACATTGGCTAAATATATTCACTAATGATAAGTGGATTCCATAAACTAATGACTCCATTCTACGTTAAGCAAGCCTGAATTCAGAATCTAAAGATATAAAGATTCCTTGATTTAAGTTGTAGGCAACGATTGCCATCAACCTACAGAGTTAATGGGTAAAAATTTGTTCTAATTGGATCTAAAACCATATGATGTAACATAAAAAGAGTTACAAAACAAAACCCTACACCCTGATTCCCAATGAAAAGAACCACAGACAAAGCTGAAGATACCAGCTATTCTGTTTGCCGAGACTTTTAGAAGCTGACGCCTACTCGGTTTTGCTGCTAGTGTGCTGCCATTTGCATTCGCCTGAAAAACTGTTGTCTCATTGGGTTTTCTCATGTATTTTGGATGGAAATATTTATTTAACCTACCTGTTTGCTCTGTTCGTAGTGATATAAATGACAAAGAAATAGTAGTATTTAAAACGAGTTCCTCTGCCCGGGAACTTTAGTGCGAAAGTTTTCAGTTCATATGTAGTGCTCCTTGTATAATAGCTAATGATATCTAATCAGATCATATGTTCTGAATCTTCAAAATTGGACTAACTTCGTACTTTAATTGGTGAGATACTGATATTTGATGTTCTGACTGAGGAGGCAGGTGGAAGAGTCAGCCCTCTCACATATAATAACGAAGAATCAAAAATTCGCTGACAGAGAAGTAGTATTCAGCAGCGATATGGAATATGGAACATCATGAATCGCTGAATCCTTACCCCTTTCCGAAATTTTGGTCAGGATGCCGTAAACAACAAACTGGTATGTACTGTCCATGCCAGCTGGAAAAATCATGGGCTGAAAAAGCAATAAACCGACAACGTAGCTATAAGGTAAGATCATACTGTCCAGACAATAGAACCTGAGGACCCGGTTATTTTTTGGACAGTATGACCTTACCTTATAGTTACGTTGTAAATGCCCTGCTTTTTCAGCCCATGATTTTTCCACGGTTAAGCAGGTATGGACAGTAGATTTACGTGTAGTTTTTTGGGTTCACCATTCCCATTCGATTGACCCTCCCGCTCGACTGACCTTTCTGGAATTTGGTGTGTAAGTTCCCTATGATGTCTGGAGTGACTTCCGCCTGGGTTCCAGGTCACAACTTATTGGTATTACTGAAAAATAAATTAATTTCTGACAGACTGCCGAAGTCTCTCCGTCCACCTGGCGACGATTGTTACTCGCTGGACTTTGACCGAGGCTCAAAACCGTACATGTTGCGGCCCAAAATTTTAAATCGGATTTCTGGAACGAGGAAATAGTGGATGTTTTTGTGGAATTATGGAAAACACATTCAACCCAATTTGAATTGACGAACTTGCTTACCCGCCTTCACATTTTGACAGGTGTAAATTCGTAAATAATTATCCTCTAGTTCCACACATCCAAGTTAAGACTTTTGGCATCAACATACACGGTTTTGACGCTCGGTCGAAGTTCACGGAGTAACAATCATTGTCAGGTGGACGGAGAGACTTTATCGGTTGTCCCTCAGAAATTAATTTATTTGTCAGTGATACCAATAAGTTGTGACCTGGAACCCAAGCCGAAGACCCTCCAGACATCATAGGGAACTTAAACACCAAATTCCAGAACAGTCAGTCGAGCGGGAGGGTCAATCGAATGGGAATGGTGAACCCAAAAAAAAATACACGTAAATCTACATGCCAGTTTGTAGTTTAGAGCGTCCTTAAGGTGTTCTTCCTTTGTCCTTGTAAATTGTACAATAGCGACTCAACACTCAACCCAATAAGAGCAATTTGACCTCTCCAGAACGGAAGATCTCTGGACTCTTTACTCGAGCCATTTAGATCATTAAACAAAATCGAAATTAATATTTTAAAAATACGATTATCATATTCTAAAAATTGAAATGTCAAACTTAAGATGCACACATTACATTCATACACTCTACACTTCTGAATTAATTTTGAACATTCAAATTTAATTCATTTAATTCAAACTCACCTCAGCCAATTTGGAACGAGTTCTGATTTTAATACTGGTAGCCTGCTCGGGTTCAAATGGTATTGTTGAGGGTGGAAAACCCTTTGACCTTCAGAAGATGTGGGTGTTACCGTTTTCAGTGGTATGGGCGTTGTGGTGTGCAGTGTCTCCTTCGGTGACGCTGTTGAAGTGTACGGTGACTCCTTCGAAGAGGCTGTAGTTGTGTACAGTGACTCCTTCGGTGAAGCTGTCGATGTGTACAGTGACTCCTTCGGTTCGGCTGTTGTTGTCTGCAGTGACTCGTTCTGTGTGGCCGTTGACTTGTACGGTGGTTCTTGCGATGAGACCGTAGTTGGTGGTGAGAACTTAGAATTTATGGTGCTAGTACTCAAGTAGATGAGATTCGAGAAATTGACCACCATTTTCGACACACGCACCTTGACCCTGAAAGAGTCGGAGGTCAATTTTGTTGTGCCAGTGTGACAAGAGCAGACCGGACTGTGACGGCGTGGAGGAATGAATTGGCGTTAGGACCAGAAAGCGAGAGATCCGTCCACCTCCTCTCAACGCGCATCTCTGACGAAACGTCGGAGCGGGATTTTTAATCCAAATCCAAGCCTCTCAAGCGTCTAAAAATCATCTGCATTTTACGTCTTTGTACACATTTCATTTTTTTTAAAGTTATTATTCTGGGTTTTCTGAAATTCAGAAAAAAAAACCGAATTGTGTTCTGGGAATGATGAATCATGCTATGCATTTACGAGTCTATGGTCTAATCCAAAGCACACCAAATAAAATTCTCAAAATGTTTTTAATCCAGACGCTTTGTCCAAAATTTTCATGACAACCAAATTAAGTCAAACAAAAAACGAATGGTAGATTGCTCATATCAGCCCTGACGCCTCGCCTGCCTTCCAAGAAACTTATGTCCAAGTCGAAAATTAACCAAACTGCGAGCCAATTCTAACATAATTTCATTGAATTTTTGCATTGAACATTATCGAAACATCGACAAAATATGAACTCCGAGGAAGCAACTCCGACAACATCTCGGGAACCGATCGAAGAAGCAACTTCGGCAGCAACTCCGGAACCAACCAAGGAAGCAGTCATAAAAGCAAGTCCGGAAGCGACTAAGGAAACAATCCGTGAAGCAACTCCGGAACCAACCCAAGAAGCAACTCCGACACCAACCCCGGAACCAAAAAAGAAAAAGAATCCTAAAGATGGAAACAAGGTGAAGAAAGGAAAGAAAGTGAATCCTGCCAAGTATCGTGACGTCTCTAGCGATTCATCTGCTGGGTCAGAAGGTCATGGTGGAAGACCTCGAATTGTGGATGAGGATGAGGATGAAGATCAAGAGGAGACAGAAGATTACCGCAAGGGTTTGTTATTTCTTTATTTCTCAATCATTATGTCTGCTCTCAAATGCATTCACACCTAATATGTACATTAATATCTTTGATTAGGTGGATACCATCCAGTTCTGATCGGAGACTTGCTGAATCGCCGTTACAGAGTTTTACGGAAACTAGGATGGGGTCACTTCTCAACAGTCTGGCTTGCTTTGGATCTCCCTGAAAAGCGCTATGTGGCAGTCAAAGTTGTTAAGAGTGCAGAGGAGTACACAGAAACTGCGGAAGATGAGATTCAATTATTAAAAGCAATCAAGAATGCAGATCCATCAGACCCGAATCAAGACAAAGTCGTTCATTTGATTGACGATTTCAAAGTAAATGGAGTGAATGGAACTCATGTTTGCATGGTATTTCCAGTCCTTGGGAATCATCTTTTGAAACTTGTTCGTATTTCTGAGCATGACGGAGTGACAATGCCTACTATCAAGAATATCATTCGACAAGTATTGGAAGGAGTTCATTATCTCCATAACAAATGTCATATTATTCATACTGATCTGAAGCCGGAAAATATCCTGGTATGTACTGATGATTCATATGCCGCTCGGTTGGCCGGGGAAATGGAAGAATGGCGTAAAGCTGGAATTACATTCCCAGCGTCTGCTGTTAACACTGCGCCAGACAGAGCACCTAAAGTGGCCCAACAGGTTTTGTCCAAGAGTGCTAAGAAGAAACTTAAAAAGAAGATGAAGGCTAATGAGACAAAGCTGGCAGTTCAGGCTGCGGCGGCTAAGGTAAAAATAGTTCAGTTACCTCATACTTCAATTGCTCTGTTACACAAGGGTCTCGGGGATCAGGGCTGCCAATCCAGGGTCAAATACTTTCTTTATTTTAAGGGAAATTTTTAAGACAAATCTTACCATTATTGTTTCGGTCCGATCAGATCTTCCTGAAAGTAATTCTCCATATAAAATTACATTTTTCAATACATTTAGGTTCCCGTGATAACTCCGGACGAAGCGGATGCAAGCGTTGCAGCAATTGATACTCAAACCGAAGATTGTGTCGAGTTCTTGGCTGGATATTATGCCAAAAGAGAGGAACTGGAGACCAACATTAAGGCCCAAGGCGGTGACCTTCCAGTCGTTCCACCCTCCGCTCTTTGCGCTGGAGGTGAGCACGTTAAATGGACCCAGACTGAAATCACTTGCTTTCTTCACAAGATTAAAGACCCCAAGAAAGCAAAAGATTTTTCCACTACAAGTATCAAAGTCGCTGACTTGGGAAATGCTTGCTTTGTGAACAAGCATTACACTGATGATATTCAAACTCGACAGTATCGCTGCCTAGAAGTTATCCTTGGCGGCCAGTATGGACCACCAAGTGACATTTGGAGTATCGCTTGCATTGCGTTTGAGCTTGCGACTGGAGATTATTTGTTTGACCCACATTCTTCAGAAAAAATTTCCCGAGATGACGATCATATTGTCTGTATCATGGAACTTCTTGGCAAAATCCCAAAGGCTATTGCACTCTGTGGAACCTATTCTCGTGAACATTTTGACCGCAAAGGAGAATTACGAAACATCAAAGCTCCTAAGCCATGGATCTTGACGGACGTTTTGAAAGATAAATACGATTGGGCTGACGAGGAAGCCAAAGAATTTGCGGATTTCTTAATCCCGATGTTAGAGTATGACCCCGATAAACGTGCAACAGCATTGGACTGTCTAAACCATCCATGGCTCCACAAGTAAACCTAATACTCAACAAATAAATACAAGAAATCCTCCCAATACGTTCATATCAACAGTAGTACATTATAATTGGGAGCTTCAACCTTGTATAATCTGAACATTACATTGTAAAATACCAATTGAATTATCAATGTGAATAAAAAACTAAACGCTATCACCGTTGGATCTTAATTTTCTAGACTTAAGAATCCTGGCGCCCGACATTTTCGACTCTTTCGGATATTATGTTGAACACTAGAGAGATACAAGAATTGCAAATGTTGGGGCAGTTTTTTCAATTTTTATAATCGACATGCATTTAGTTGTAAGTATAAGCGAAGCTATAATCGTAACTCGATTTCTGTTCAGTAATGTCGAAGTTCGGAGTACATAGTGCTTTGTTATGAGGAATGTTATTGATGACGAAAATTGAATAAACCAAGCCAAACCAAGTGAAAACTTGAAATGGACTATTCAAATCTAAGAAATATTCACTTCGGTGAAATCCCGGACTTGCACGACTGCATGACAACTTACGAAAGCTAGTCTTGTAACGTTCGACTTTATTATAATTATGATACAAACTATTAAAGCAGGCAGTCAGTGGATGCATTGTTATATAATATTACATAGTTTCAGAATAGCTTCGGTGCGGTTGATAGTATTTCAATTTAGTTTTAATTAACGGTCTCAAACTGTACCGCAACGCAAGAATTGGTGACGATTCACAATGGAGAAATGCAGAAATCATTTTTCGTCCAGCTCAACTATTTGTAGAACACAAAATAGCCATAACGTTTTTTCTTTTAAATTTACAACATACAACAGTATTTAGCGTGACATGACATGTAGCAACATTTTGTTCAAAAAGACAGGTGCGATGAAGCCGAAGCTCATTAGAGTCCAATTTTGTTTTTGAAAGCCGCGAGTAAGGCTAGATTTTGATCACGCCATTCTCTTTTCTCGTTCAATTTACTGTCTGGTAGTTTAGCTTGAAGTTGTCTATCAATTTCCTTGGATCCTTCAGCAGTCATTAATGGAATCCCTACCTGGGTTTCAGAAACATCATAGATTGCCTGCCCGTATTTTTCACAATAATCGACGAAACCGTTTGCGTTGAGTTGGGCCGTTTCTAATGGTCCTAGGAAGACGTATCGTGGAGCCAAACCTTCCTTCATTACTAAGTCCGCATCCTCAACCGATATAGTTCCTTCGTTGACCAATTTCCAAATTTCATTCAATAGAGCATATCTAAAAAAAATTAAATTATTCATTTCTCAGATACTGTTACAAAAAACACTTTTCTGATCGTAAATTCGAATTGGCTTAAAATATTTTGACTAATAAATTCTAGTGAGCGAACCAGGATTAATTGATTGTCAGATGAAATTATGTTTTGCTTATATATAATTCCTGGTCAGCAACATACGGTCCTGCCTCTGCTGAGATATTTTTACGAGCATGAAGTTTTAAGCTCGATCTGGATTTCGAGTTCGAATCGTGCTCCTGGATTAATTATCAGGAACTACTTACTGTAATCTGTTGAGGGCAAATCCGGGTATTTCCTTATTCAGAACAATGGGTTTCTGGCCTACCGAGGTCATCAAATCACGGACTTCTGCCGTCACTGTCGGATCTGTCACAGGAGATGGACTCAATTCAACCAACCGAACGAAATATGGTGGATTTACCTGTAGTAGGATTAAGGTCAAAAACGTGAATACATATAATACAACATATTATATTAAATCATAATACGAGTGCCGGGTGTGACGACTAACCGGGTGCGCAATCAAACTTCTTTTTGCTAACTCCAACCCTGAAGTAAATTTTGAAATTGCCAAAGTAGATGAAGAGCTTCCAATCATTACTTTTGAATTTTTGACGGACTTAAGGGTGTTATTAAGTTCGACGAACACGGCTTTTTTCATTTCCAAATTTTCTGGCGTACACTCCTGAATATAAGTTGCTCCAGTCACAGCTTCTTTCAGACTATGAACAACTGAGAATGGTCCAAATCAATTAACTCTAATAACTTTAGGAATAAGTACAAGTGATGGATCTGTCACAGACACATATCATTCGTAACGCGCCCGTTTTGGTGACGTGTTTGGTCCACCCGCACCGCATACATTGCATACGGAGTCCATGGGTTCTGTACTTAAACAGTCAAGCAAATTTCAAAAGTAATTTTTTAAACGCTGTTAGCAATGAATTTAGAAATATTATTCTAATGTGTTAAATTACTTTTGAGAGATGCTTGACTGTTTAAGCACAGAACCAATGGACTCTGTGCGCCTGTAGTAAGTATGACATGTGTACCAAATACGTCTCAAAAACGGGTGCGGAATGGTTGCTCGATTAAGACGTGTGGCACGTCCCCCTTTGGTACCATTCCGAAATAAGTTCAGATTTTCCAAATTAATGTCTCAACTAACTTTTGATAAGCTTGGCTTGTTGTTCGGCGTTAAGTTTATCGGACCCCTTCAGTTGTCCATTCTTTTCCAAGGTGGCAAGAGTTTTTTGGATCTCTCGATACGCTGGCTCGAGAGCCTCTGGAATGACATCGTAAAGTCGAACCTCATGTCCACCAGACGCAAACAACATTGCCCATGACCTCCCGACTAAACCGCTAAACGAAAAATTAATTGGTCATTATTAAAACCTATGTGCAAACTGAATTCCGTGAAAGCGGAGAAAACCGAACAGTTCAGTAAGGGCCATGCCAATAAATGCCCCAAATTTTAAGCTTCTGTCGAAATCTCAAATTTTGTGACTTCACTGAATTACTGATTTGATTCGGTGAGGCAAGACAAGCTCACGCGTAGATTAAAGTGACCGAATGTTACTCTTTAGGCAAAATAATTCTGTTCTTCGTTTCTAATGCACAAGAAGGTGAATAATGTATCTTATCTTTTAAGGATTTTTTGTCATAAAACACACCTATGCATGTTATGACCCTGTTTTTACGTCAGGTTCCAGCTGGGCACATAAACTATCGCCAGCTTGCAGTATTATCGCCCTTTCCTTTTTTTCGGAATATTGATCCGAAAGGATGCAGGATGCAGCAAATGCACGTTCAAAGCAAAGCCCGTAATGTCAAATAATGTGTAATATTCCAAGAATTAGAACAAGCTCACCTCCCAAGAATTGCAACAGTATGCATAATTGAATGGGTAATTCTTTGGCCGATGTTGGACAAAAGGACAAACGGTCACCTCAGAGAATTAAAATTAAACTTTGTAATTAATTAAACTTTCTGAGTTGCGACTTGGTCCCTAGTTTGTGCCGCGGAAAATCCGTCGAGAACACAGACTGACAGAGGAAACGAGCATTTAGTTTTTACTAGTAAGAGTCTTGATTAGATAACAATAATCTATTTCTAACACAGCAGTCATTCATTATAATCAGTCATTGCATGCACGCTTGTTCTTAATGTTTGACATGAAATCACATCATGACATCATATTATTATACAATCATTGGATAATATTATTCCAATTGAACTTTAATAAACGCGAATTTTGTTCCTTACATAATCTTCCCTTCTTAATCTTGGATCAATTTTAGGATTTTAGGTTACCGTATCCTTGTCTATATGAATTAGTGTCGGCGTCGGCAAATATCTCTTTCACACTTATCTGATTTGGAGTACACGTGTAAATACAAAATAAAATAAATAAAAATCATTACTCTGTTTTAATCTGCACAGTTTTAAATCAAATGACATGATGAGTACACATACCTCACGGGATGATAGTCCTCTCAATCTACATGGATGCATTAATTAAAATATTAATAGCTCGAAATGTATTTTTTATACGGATGAATTTAATATCACTACTCGTAGTTATTGAATTGCTTCTGCACTCAAGGTTCTTGTAAGTTCTTTTATACACTGGCCAAGAATTTCAGAATAAACCGTTATAAATACATAATACATAATATCTACTAGACATGTCATATCGTTTAACATTATTGTTTTAAATAATTTACATAGTATTCCTACCATCTAATTAAAGAACAATCAATTTTATTCTCAAATATTTTATGAATGTTGCAGGTACGCATTAATGACAGTCTACTACATATTTAAGCAACATCACAGACATGCATTAGAGAAACCGACACAGTAAATCCAGTTCATTTCTATATTTTTGTAGAAAGAACTAAGACCGAGAATATTGTACATCATGACCGTTTCTCCGATCATCTCGTAAGTTGGAAGTTTTCAGATATACACAGATGACACGCAAAAATCTTGTTCTAGAGTGAATTTAACGCATTTATGTTCAGGTTCAGGTTAGGGTTTTATATATAAAGGATTTTACCATCGGTATTGCTACCAAATGACTTGTCGATAATCCGTATCATTTACAAATTGCAGCATCAATTAAATTTAACTTTAATCATCTCATGTAAACTTAGTGGAGTTATGTTAATCATGTAAGTCGGACAGGCGGCTTGGTGCATAGATAACTTACAGTGTATGTGGATTGCCTGTTGAAATGAAATTAACGTCCGAGATTGCAAAAGATCGTGAACTTACTGTGCCGAAGCACACCATATGTGTGTATTGGGTTGATATTTCATAATTAACGATAATAAATATGTTCTACTACAAAATGTACATCCCTCTGTTTGGAAAGTCGTATCGTATCGTAAGTCAAGGTCCTGCAGCATCTTACAATTAGCTGAGATAAAGACTAATTGAGCGCCATATACCATCGGTTACCTTAGCCAATTCTGATACAAATATAGGGTCATATTGTAAAACATTAAATAATGACCCGACCTTTTATTTCTAGAAAATTGAAATTCTATTGAGCGCCCAGTTCTCTAATGTTGATAAAAATGGTGGCCCGGCTTTTATTCAAACCCGGGCTTTATTTAAAGTTTTAAGGTATACTATTCATAATTTAATTCGGATTTGCGTTTACAAGTAAACTTTTGTAACATTGACTAGGCTCTTTTGAGCGCACCTCTATCTGTTGAGCAATTAATTTAATTGTCACCACGTCGAATTCTGTTCAGTCGCTCAATCGTGGAATTAAATAAAATTAGTTGCAATCATTTTGACAAACCCTATAATTTTTTCTAAGACTGGGCGTGATCAATTCCATCAACTGTTTTCTGGGTTCTGCTCAAATTAAATAGGGCAAGATTACTTTTTTAGGGGCGGAAACAAGCATCTTCTGTGGTAAAGTAAAGGTGGGCCATATTCAGTATTACGTCCGGGTAAAATTCAATTCATTTGGGGTATGAAAAATAATATCTTTATCATTACAGTGTATAGTTTGGATTTGTACATACTTAGCTTGATCCAAAAAATTTTAATTTTAAGAAATTGTCGAAAATTGTTCAAAATCTGTGGATGATTGTAATGGGGGAATGTGGTCACACTTGGAATGGCTCGAAATTGTGGCGCAGAATTTGAAAGAAATGTGCGGATTGTAAAAAGTGGACAGAGTACGGACTACGGACACGGTTAGTCAGATTATTTTAGTTCACGGTGTGACCTGTGACGGGTGACCACTGTCACTGTGCCTTACGTTAGCTTGCGGATGAAGTAAAAACTAGTGGTCAGTGGATTTTTTGAAGGGAACAAATTCACGGCACAAAAATGAAGAAGAAGAAGAAGTTGGGATCGACGCCTCCTCCGGTGATTCTTAAACAAAAGACGAAGACATTCGTGGACTTGGAGCCGATAGAGATGGGTTCTGATCTTCCTATCGCGAAAGCTAGGGACAGGTAGGGAATCACTGCTTAATCTGTTTTAACCTTCATTATGGCTTGTTTGTAATTTTTTACGTCCATCATATTCTATATAACACTACTTACCAGTCAGAGTAGCTTGTGAAATGTCTTAATTTATGAAATACTATAATAATTAATTAATGTACGTATATTTATGTTGTATTTAGACTGACGAAAGAAATAATCAAAAATGACACGATAATTCTGATTGGTGAGACGGGATGTGGGAAGACAACACAAGTTCCTAAGTATATTTACCAAGGTGGTATTACAAATACGCGGATGGTTGCAGTGACT
Organism: Protaphorura quadriocellata; assembly: GCA_034698945.1. Lineage (NCBI taxonomy): Eukaryota > Metazoa > Arthropoda > Collembola > Poduromorpha > Onychiuridae > Protaphorura > Protaphorura quadriocellata. Next base: position 48,400 of record JAQGCA010000005.1, on the reverse strand, counting down.
CAGGTACAGAAACTGATTAATTTGGGCCTTGACTTTGAGTAATATGGGAGTACATGGAAGTAACGTACATTGAAATGATAATTACTTTTTCTAGCCTCGTCGAGTGGCAGCTATCAGTTTGGCGAATAGAGTTTCTTTGGAAATACAAGATGAAATTGGTCGAACTTGTGGTTATTCAGTCAGATTTGAAGACGTCACTTCAGAGCATACTCATATTAAATTTATGACTGATGGAATGTTACTCCAAGAGGGGATGAGGGACCCATTTTTCCAAAAATATTCTGTAATTATTTTGGATGAGGTTCATGAGAGGACAATCAACACAGATATTTTACTTGGCCAAGTAAAAAATGCACAACTTGCCAGAGCAGAAGGCAAAAAGGATACGCGGCTGAAAATTATCATAATGAGCGCTACAATGGATGTTGATAAGTTCAGTCAGCACTTCAACGAGTAAGTTAATTTGTTTTTTTATTGTGTTTAATTAGGTATAGCAATTAACATACTAATGAGAACTTGTGTTTCTTTCAGCGCTAAAGTTTTCTATGTTGAAGGGAGACAATACGACATTTCTATATTTCAAACGCTGAAGACACAAGAGGATTACTGCTGCTCTACATTATCTTTGATTTTAAAACTTCACTCTGAACTACCGCCTAGGTAAAGTTATCTTTTTGTACTCTATGAGGTTGACGTAAATAATCTTTAGAAATATTTGGGCATACAAACAACCATACTTTTTTTTATGTGTTCAGTCACAATATTCTGGCTTTCTTGACTGGCCAGTATGAAATCGAATCACTTGTTCGTTACCTCAAAGAATCATACAAAGATAACATCAGCATCCCTATGGAAGTATACCCACTCTATGCTGCGTTGTCACCTGATGAACAGATGAAGGTACTTGCTCCTATACCAGAGGGGACTAGGAGAGTTGTCATCAGTACTAATATTGCGGAGACTTCTCTAACCATTCCAGGAATTAAAGTTGTGATTGATTGCGGTTACGTGAAAGCAAAGTAAGTCTCAAAGTCAAATGTCAAAAGTACCCTATTTTTGCGGGGACTCTACTACTCTTCTCTGTAAACGTCAAAGTGCATACCTTGTTGATTGATATCTCTAAAATTTTGGAGTGTTAATCGAATATATTACTCTGTCTAGATTTCATGAATATGGATTAGGTTTGGATACTCTCGGAATTGTCAAAGTTTCTAAAGCACAGGCAATGCAGAGAGCTGGACGTGCTGGTCGGGAGTCTGGAGGAAAATGTTATCGCTTGTACAGTAAAGAATTCTTTGCTGGGCTGGATGATAATACAGTACCGGAAATCCAGAGAGTGCAACTATCCAGATGTATTCTTCATTTGCTCAAAATTGGATTGCAACCTTTCACTTTTAGTTGGATTGACAAACCATCCGAGAAAGTGAGTGTGTAGAATTTATATAGTATAACGGTATGGATTATGGATGGTGTCAAATAGTAGAATAATTTATTATTAGGCCATAGCAAAAGCCCTCAAAGAACTTCAGAACTTGAATGCCATTAAGGTGTGGAAAAACAAAGAAGGAACGGACGCAAGCGAATTGCCTATCAAATCCAAAATTACGAAACTTGGAATTCAAATTATAGCAATTCCTTTGGAGCCTACATTTGCATCTGTGCTTATCAATGCTCAAGAGTTTCAGGTTGTGGAGCCTATTGCTTGCATTTTATCTGTACTTACTTCAGAAAGTATATTCAGAGGGAAAAATGAAGCCATACACAATGCTATGATGAAGTTTGAAGAACCTGACGGGGATTTAATCATGTATTTGAAGATATTCCGTGCATTCAGGAAGTCCAAATCCAAGTTTGAGTGGTGCAAATTAAATTCTATGAACTACAGGTGATATTTGATACTGTTTCCTTCTCTCACAATCCGAATCCGATCGTTTAAATATAATATTTTTTGTATTAGAGCGTTGAGCTTTGCAGTGAAAGTGCATGACCATTTGATTGCATTGTGTCAACGAGAAGGTATGGACCTTAGGGATGTATCCTGGGAAGATTCGAAGGAGAACATTCGGAAGTGTTTTCATAGCTGCATGAGTGACAATGTTGCTGTTCTGGATGAAGGTAAAGGGAACAATTATCACATTATTAATCGCGAAAAACTTCGTGTCAAAATCCATCAAGAATCTTCATTGCATAACAAAGGTTGCACTACTGTCCATTTCACAGAACTTTTAAAAGTACCTTCAGGAACAAATTATATTAAGCACGTGAGTTTGATTAACTCGAAATGGTTATAGATTATCCATTCAGTTTATTTATTGTTACATTTTTAAACACTAATCATGCATACGTTTTGGAAATATAAATAAAAAATCGATGTTGCAAACTTTCCGTTTCATTCTAAACTTCAATTCAACAATAACAGTCAGAAGAGAACAAAAACACGCACAATTCAGTTGTGCGTCATTTTGTTTCCCTCCAATTGGTGATTGGATTATTATATTTATTGTGAAGTTGTCACAACTTCACAATAAATATAATAATCATCTAGTTGTAGCTCCTAGTTTTGTCCATCACACGTTTTTGATGATGTAGCTGTGGAAATAGATCTGCAGATTTCCGAAGAGCTTTTTCTGCAGCGTTCATTTCAGCTTCTTGGATGCTGTGCCCTGTTTATAAACAATGAAGTATTTTTTATTAAATATCTGGTCTGTATTCGATTCATGAAAATGTAGCAACTCTAAAAAATACACACCTTTAGCTTTAGCTAATCTTTGGCCACGGAAAGAAACAGCTAATGTGTAAGTACGTGAATTTGTTGGACCCTTGCACCCTATAACTTTATAAACGGGGATGTCTGGTTCCTTTCCATCCATAGCTCTCAAAGTCAAACAACACTGCTGTAATTTTGACTTCGGGTCATTCCATTCTTGCTTGATAATTGATTTGCTTAATCTATTCAGCGAAATCAAAAACAATTTAGTGTCAAGTCAATTTTATGCAAAATTAATCATTTTAATCTAGACTTACCGCGGAATGAAGCACACAGAGCAAAACCTAATACAATATTTGAGCCCTTTGTCAATGTATAAAGCACCCAGAAAAGCTTCCAATAAATCCGCTCTGTCTTTCGTTTTCATTTCGGACTTTGGGTCACTCCTCATGGAGTAGGAACCCATTCCTAAGTCATCACATACTAAAGACTGAGTCCGGTTATTCACCAACGAGCTCCGAAGCAGCTGTTCACATACAGATTGAATTTTAGAATAAATACGTAAGTCTTAGGTTCAACGAGACGCAAAAATACATACAGATAAATGACCCTCATGATGATCCGGAAAATGTCTGTATAAGTACTCAGAAGAAATGAGCTGAAGAACTGTATCACCGAGAAATTCAAGTCTTTGGTTTGAGCCTCTATAGAATAAAAAAATTGAAGATTATTTTTCTAATTCACATAAATTCAACATGAAAATATTTAAGTAAATATTCGTTCAATACTTCGTCAAATTATTGTAGCCCAAACTTCTGTCCGTGAAGGCTCTCGCAAGTAGGCGTATGTGGGTGAATTCTACTCCGATGGACTCTTCAAACTCAGTCAGTTTTTGAAGAACACTGTGAGATTTAATCCAACTCCGGTCACCTTCTTCAAAAGGTTTTTCCCGTTGCAGAGGGTGCTTTTTATAATTGGTCCAGATATCAAAATTTTCAGGTTCATTCCCAAACAGTGCCTTTGCGAGTATCTTGTCGGCGAACTAATAAAACACGAAATAATAATATGTAAAAATTCACCGACATATAGTAAAGAGCTCTTCAATACCGTACCTCAATGCCTCCATCAATAAAAATTGCTCCCATCAAAGCTTCGAAACAATTCGCCATCGCATGTCGCAACTCTGAATCATGGCACAAGTCACTCCCGTGGGCGTAAAGCATATACTGATCCAACTCCAAAACCTACCGAGTTTATTAACATGCATTTAATGTGATGTAGTGAACCGAACAGCCATTAATACAAAAAAGTATGTTCAACATCCTGCATTGTGTTCAAATTTGGGAAAAAATGTGTTTACCTGCGCAAGTACAGCGAGGTGCTGATTTTGTACAATAGCTGCACGATAAGTAGCTAATCCTCCCTCTTCTAAATCCGGAAACATGTGAAATAGGTGAATAGAAGTTATAAATTCAACGACAGCATCACCTAGGAACTCTAGCCTTTCATTGTGCGTAATTTCAGATTCAGTTTCTTCTTCCGCTCCAAATCTGCAAGTTTGGCGATGAAATACATTTCAATCTCAACCGCTTAATAAAAAGATTGTAAAATGGTTAGAAGTAGAACTACCTGGCCATAATATTGATCAGAGTATTGATTCCCCTCTTTCGTGTTGAAGCATAATGAATTCTTCTATCCCCGTATTCTGGTTGACGAATTCCACAATTGGTCAACGCATTTCGAGCATGGTCAGGGTTTGTTCCAAAATTTTCTCTGTATGAAGGATGTGTCATAGCAAGTTGGAGAAGACTTCGATTTCTAAAAGTATACTCCATTTTGGACTCAAGTTGTGACAATCCTCTGTGAAACCTAAGATGTCCGATCAGAACTGGAAGCAGCATCGCGTGCTGCATTGTAAGATAAAAAAAATAAAACAAAATCGCAACGTATTTAGAAAAACTGCTATTCAAACGCATTTTGGTGGTCGGAACAGTAAGTTGATTTTGCAAAAAACTAACCTGAACAATATCACAGCATATTCCTGTGGCACGAAATCCCTCAGAAGAGATTGCTACAGTGACGTCACGTTTCATCGAAGTCGCTGTTCTCATCTGTTGAAGTTTTAATTCCTTGGCAGACAACTTATTCTTGTCTTCAGCTGAGGGTTTGGCCATATTAGAGAGCAAGTGACGATATTTGACGTACCGTCTCCATGCTCGTTGATACTCTGCGTTTCCAGCGTACGAGAGTTGCGGAGGACGGATTCCAAAATGAATGATAAGAGGAAAAGGAAGTGGCTCTTTACTTGATTTCGACTCAGATCGATCCAATTTCATGACAATGTCACTTTCGACTGGAGCTATAAAAGTTTTAGAGGGGGATTTTGTTTGCTGGTTTTCTGCAATTGCATAAAAAATAAAATGAACTAAAAGTCACGGCCTTTAAAAATTCTATTAAAGTTGTACAATAATGCGAATGCACCTGGCTCTTGAGAGTCAACATTACGGTCGATTTGGTCAACTCTAAAAGAAGACGGCTTCATTCCCCATTTAGTTACAATAGTTCCCTTGTGCTTATCAGCGAAATTCTGCCAATCCTTTTGAGAAATTGAAAACATTTGTTTGAGTTTCTCCTTCTTGACCAATTCTTTATCACTCTCCAGAAGATACTTCAATACCTGACATTGTAAAAATAATTATTACAAAACATTTGATGATATTTGCTCATATGATATCAAATACTAACCGTATTCATGGACATTATCTCCTTTCCATTGTCTGGAAGTTGTCGAACAAATCTGGGCATTAAATGAAACTCTGGACAAGAGTCCTCAGACCTGTGATACTTTAAATCCACCAGCTCTAAAATCTCATTAAAAATGTAGGACTCAAAAAGCAATAACTCTTGAACGCAGAACGACTCAGGAAACTTTTCCTTTTCGACAAAAACATCGTAGCGAATGTTGAAACGAATTACTCTACACGGCGGTAATTGAAGATCAAGTGGATAATGTGAGAAGATTGAGAATCCTTCGAATATGTACTCCTGATGGTCATGGGAAATAGTAGTTGGTGTGTTGACGAGAAAATTCTTAGCGGGAGATATATTTATTCTGTAATGATGTAAACGGTCCGAATTGTTAGTGAAAGGATTACATTTGGGGATTGCTGATTCCCCCGGATAAAAGCCGTGACGAATTCCAAAGCGTCTAGCTTTGGCACTGCATCGGCAAACGGGACCATCGTTCATTAGACCCGGTTCATTGTGCCACATTTCTTCGTGAAGACGTTTCGGGTGTTTCTTTCTTTTCTCCAACTCACGATTTGCGGCATGACTCTTTCTAGACTCTTTCTCATCATCAGAAGAATCTTCGGAATATGAATCACTTTCTTCGTCATCTTTTTCCATTGCTCCAATTCCATTCTCTCTCTGCGATTGCATCTCCGTCCTTCCTACTTCTTCAGCCTCCAAGCGATTCCGTCTCGCCTTCAGTAAAATATTATTTTCAAATTTCTCACAGCAAGTAATCGCCCGTTTCGTGGCCGCCATATCTCTGCAATATAATATATTCATAAACATGAGTTACGAGATTGTTGTCCCCACGATCACCTGACTAAGACGACCGGGTTTTGAGATGGCCGACTCAACGCAATGTCATCAAATATATGTTGCCCATTGCCCGGTCGCCTGTAACCAGTATGAACGTGTAAATTACCCTGCTCTTACCCATTTTGTAGACGCTCATAATACAACTCAGCCGGAGCAGATCGAACCCATTTTTCAATACTCGAATCTTCTTCCTCTTCCTTCTCCTCTTCACTTGTTAAAGACAAGTCAGAGCCCAAGTCCATGTCACTCAATTCCGATTTATCATGTAGTTTAGTCAAATCTGCACCCAATAATGTATGGGACGTCCTTTTCCGATCAGACGGGTACGCATCACGCAATTGAGATTTCGCTTGATGACTTGAATAACTCGATCTTTTTTCACGGCGTTCAGAATGACCTTCACGGTGAGTCATCTTCGGTAAATGCCGATCTTTATCTCCGTCATTGCGAGGCGTGTTTCGTGTGACTAGACCTTCATATCGTAGCTCTCTAGAACTACTTCTTTTTCTTTTGGTACTCCCACTAATCGGATTACATTCAAAACCGTTTGATTTGGTCCTTTCCGGGGTTGAAATGTATCGCCGATCAACTCTTCCTGGTTCACGTAGAATACCCGATGAGGAACGATAGTCCTCTGTCCTTCTACTTTTATGAGACGAAGATTTACCTGTCAAAATAAATCATATACCATTGTAGATTCAAAATCGCATCACGGTTCAATAGTATGACCGTCACATTTTCCCAGAATTACCCGATTTGACGTTGCCCTCATATAATCTACCCCGATCTTTCATATATAGCTTAGTTAAGATCAGCCTTACCTTGGCTTTGGCACTTCACTATGTGGAGGATTCGAACTTACTGGCATACATGGTGTTTGTTTAAATGGGTTTCTCTACATTGGACATAAACACATTTTGATACTACTATCCGCCGCTTAGCAAATAGATAGGAAACCCATTCTTTACGAATAATTCGTGATCATATTTGAATATCTGACCATGCATTCGGGGTTAATGTCAAAGAATGAATGATTTTATATTCCCGTCTCTCAAAACGTGTAAAGCTCAAGCTAAAACCCAAGATCATTATAACTAAAAACTGAAATGACTAGCTTACCCAGATGGGAACGACTACTGTGAGCATGACTATGACTGTGACTCCTGGAGTGATACGAAGAATCTCTTTCTCTTGACCTCCGCTCCAAAGACTGATGTTTGGATGAGGACGATGAAGAGGTTTTGCAATGAGTAGAGGATGACGTTGGACCAACAGGTTTATTCCGACTTAATGAATTCACCCATTCATAAATCTCTTCAGCATTATCCGGATGTGGCAACATGGGTGCGTTTACGTGTGGCCCCCAAATGGCCGAAGGTGGACCAGAAGTCCGACTCGAAGTGGACTCAGACCGATGATGAGTTGGCGTAGAAGCGGAATATAAATTCCGAGACTGTCTATGAACCTCCGGAGGATCACTGTTCCTTACACGATCATCATAGTCGTCGTGAGTGTCGTGACGACGGACCGAACCGGAACTGGAATGATGATGTCTTCGGTGAAGTGGACTTGGAGATCGGCGCACGGAAATGCTGGGCGTGGAAAGTCGTCTGTCCACCAATACTGGTTTATCGGGCAACCTTGTCCAGTGTTGCGTCTGTGAAATACGATCGTCACGGTCACGGCCCCGGCCACGTTCATGATGACCTTCTCCTCTCCTTGACGTCGAAGGCCGACTTCGTGACCGCGGCCTACTATCAGTTGATATCTTCACATGTCTTCTAGGCGCCGACATTATAGTTGATTACTTATTTTTCAAATCCCTGGGTTATAAGCAGAGTTGTCGGATGTTCTAAAACGTGAACAAAAATAGGCGGGTTAAAATCCACAAGTAACCAATAATTCCAAAGAGCAAATGTCTACCGGAATACCAAATTATAACCCTTCTTGGGACGTGTATTCATCCTTAAATTATACCTCCATATAAATGCAATAAACCTCCACACTTAAATTAGGTGTGCTTCAAGATGGTGTCGATTAAATCTATTTTACGGCTGGAAGATGTCACGAGAGTCCCCGTCACGTAGGATTTATTTTTGAAAGGGTATATTTTACATGGATTTGCCTAGGGCTAAAAACATTAGAGAGGTCTGTTATTAAAAATGATTTTTGACCTGATAGAACATGAGATTTTTAAAATTCCATACACAGACTTAAGTTTGGGATTTAGAACTTATTAGGTTTAACGAGTTATGACTCAAATTCGGTAAGTACAAGAAGCCTTATAATAACACAAAAAGCGTAAAAGGTTATTACTTTGGTGTTGGTTGGGTTAGCAATCATCGTCACCTCTGGTCATCTCTAAAGACTTGGAAGACCTAGACGTCACTTGAAGAACTATACACTGGGATCACTGTTGACATGGACATCCTGGAGAGGTCAAGGTCAAGCAGAGCAGGCACTCAGGAATTAGTCTTATTTCCTCGGAAGATTAAAAGTTTTCGAGATCGGAATTTCAAAAGAAATTCAAGAATACGTGGCAAGTCAATTTTAGCGGGGATCTTCTGACAATAACACCCAGGAAGCATAGAAAGTTAAGGAGTCCAGTTGGCGGTCAGATCTCAAAAACCGACGCTTTTAAGCCTCTTTGTCTACATTTTGTATCAAAATTTTCTTTTGCATAAAAATGATTGATAGTTCCTTATTTTTATTCATAAAAATTTGATTTTTAACGCTGTTGGTGCTTCATTATTTTCTAAAAACGATGCCAGTTCATGTACGTTCATTTAGTAGTTAGATTCAACAAGAATTCCGTGTCTACATTTTATTCCCTTGCCTTTTAGTACTTTTTATTTGAGAATTTGACAGAATGAGTGAAATATTATATACGTTAATTTTCACTTGACTCTTTTAATCCTCAGTGAAAAGTTGTCGGTATCTATGATTCATGAGATGAAACATATGTAAAAATTATTAATTATTTTTAACAATTACATTTTGTCTCAGGCCTTACAAAGTAATTGTCATTCTTAAATCGAATTGTGTCCACCCTCGCGAAATGCTCGTCCGAAATTAGTTGTTGCTTTCAGTTAGGTCTTTCGCCAATACCGTGTTAACTACTAACACTACGATTTACTAATCAATGTGGCATATGATTTACCCATTAACTTGTCAGATCGTTATATTGAGAGCAGATAACTTGAATATGATGCCTTTTCATCGGTTCCATAATTAATTTTTACTTTCAAGTGTCAGAAGACACGGTTTTTTCAAGTTATTAACCCTTCGTTTTCAAAGTCGGGCGTATTTACCACCTGAACTATTTAGCTTGCGAGAATCTTGATCTAAAAAATAATTTTTGTGGGTATAAGGCTACCAAAAACCCAATTATATTTGTTCATCTTGATGATAATTTAGCCTGAAAATATGTCGGATCAGATAGTAAGTGATCTGAATCTGAAATGTCGATTGTCATCTCAGTCAGATCTTTTCTCGCACCATGCACCAGTAGTCGTCTTATCTAAGAAGATTTATCCGAATCTGGTCATTTGTATATGTTACCGATAAATCCCGAAATCCGTTAAAACTAGTTTTGAGTAGTTAAAACCAGACAGAACTTCGAACTTTAACCTAACCTAGCTTGGATTGACATAGCCCCTACCAGGGGTAAAACTAAAGGATGGCTTGGGGGTTTTTTGGATATAATTTCGGGTTTTCCCTTTTTCTATATATATATATATATATATGCAACGGGAACAAATTTGAATAAATCAGATATTCTTACTACCTGAATTATCAGATAGGAAGGCTTAAGGGTGGTCATAATTAGTCACTAATGTTTAGTACACACAACTACATTATTTGAAGACATTGGTAATGGGAGATTTAATTAAAACAAAATGAAAATGTCACGGAAATTCAAAACTCCTGAAAACTCCTGAAAGAGCTTGTGAGTGAATATATATTTGTTTTGATGTGATTGAGAATCAGTCTTGAAATAACGAAAATGATACAAAAGATTTTGCGACGGTTCATAACGTATTTCCAAATTTTCGGAGAAGCTTTTATATTTAATGTAATAATCTGTAGTAACAACGAAAAGAAGTTTCTGAATGACCTTAACACGATCAATAATTATGAATTATAACTTATACTAAGCCTCTTATACAAAACAAAACTGGTAATCAGGCCGGTATCACAAATGTAATAGTAGGTTCTAGTTTAACAAACAACATTTTTATTTACATCTAAATCATTTTTTAATACTTAATCAGTAGTGACTAAGTAATTTGTTGACTTTTATGACGTTCCATTTGTAAATCACTGGTGTGGTTCCAACTTCAATTATACATACAACATGGTACCACTTGACCTTCAATGTGTGTACAGGTTTTTAATACTTTCCCCAGTGGGTAAGTGCTTCCTTGATATGTATTGCTTAATAAAATGTCTATATAATAATGGGAACGACACATAATATTAGTTTCAACAAATAATAACACGGCATTGGACATGTACACAACCTGGAAACATGTAAATTTGTGTATAATAATAAACTGGGCGTAATTGCAATCTTAGGATACGACATTTGACTCGTACAAAATCACCTTACACGATATTTAGTTATAATAACATTTCAAAATTGGAGAAATGATTGCATGAGTTGTACAAATATAGGCACAATTATTAATCAGATACATAATTATACATAGTTTGTTTGAAAAGTAAGAAATCTGTGGTAGAATGAGCAAAGAGTCTTTGACAACAGTAAAGTTCTTGACAAAAAGATGACGCCAAAAAATAAATGAAAACAACACTTGAAATAAGGACAAATACTAAAAAAAAAGTCGATTAGGACCTGGCCAATTATAGAAACAGAAAGTTTGCTGTTGACCCTCGACGCTAGAACTTTCCCCGTTAGGTCAAACAGAGAAAGTAAACCGAGAATACGTGATTTACAAACTTCATTTCTAGAAATGCGGTCCCTAAATATATTTGAAAATTTTCGGTAATAAAAGATTGCGACTTTGTTATTGATTGCTAACATTTGAGAGATCTGCATTTCTGGCAAGGAGAAGTTTCTCGACCCAATTAACTGCTTCTTCTCTACTCGCAGCCAAGAAATAAAAACATTTTCTTCCATGACCGTGAGCAATTCTAAAAGCACGCTCTTTTTCCATCGCGGGTAAATAACTAGTGTCTTTTTGTGGGAGTTCATCCGCCATCTGGACGGTCATTCCAGGAATCGGTGTGGCTGTCATTGCCTAGGAAAAATGAAACATTTTACTATACAGCATGTTCGAAAGAAAAATTCAATATAATATGAACATCTTGAACACATGCGAAGAAAGTGACTTACTCGTTCATCTGTTTCTTTGGCATAACAATACATGACAAAGTCACTCCGAAGAGCAAACCATCTGGTTGTCCATTCTTTCTTCCCTCGGAGTCGTAAATTTAAATACCCACACAATACAGCTGGCACGCAGGCAGGAACCTGTTCACAGAAAGATAAAAGAAAAAAATTTAGATCATACAAAAAGTCCGAATTTGTAAAGGAGTTTTTATTGAAATATCTTACATCCAAAATCCCATGAACTTTGTCCGAGTCATCTGGAGATGATGGATTTGAACCTCCACCACCACTTCTACGTGCAGCTTCTTTCCCTTGTAAAATAGTCTTGCATGAACCACAGACTCGGCCCAATTTTCCACCCGCATATTGCATCGGAAGTTTGGCACTCGAACATTTGGAACACACCACCTATTTTATTTTATACCAAATACATAAATTATCGACATAATCCCGACCGACAAATGCTTCTGTTCCTTGTTCATTTCTAGGACATTGTGCAATAAAACAAGAAAAATAATACAGAGGTAAGATCTGTCCAAGGCTTCTGTAAAGTCTGGCAGGAATTGAATTATTTTTACATTCACAGACTCGATAAAAAATTGCAGGCGAGCTTTCTTAATCTCGTTTAATATGGTAATAGATTCATAGACACATTTCGAAGAAAATTTTGTAGAGGGAACTGACGCAATAAAGTTTATTTTCTTCATAAAAATCGTTTATTACATTTACGAATGTTAAATGTTACTTATATGATTATGAGATCAGAGCTATCGCGTTAAATTTGTTATAAACATCACTCTACAATGTATATTTTGACATTTCGGGCTAATGTATGGTTGTACTTACAATTCCACAAGAGTGGCAATGGTGTCGACGCTTTAGCATCGTGAAGGCAATGTCACACTCCATGCATTTGACTACAGAATCGCTTCGAATTCGAGCCGGTTCTTTCATCCCTAGCTCATCCTCCGAAGGACTCATCGATCCCAGTCGAAGAGATGACTTTCTGGACAAGAGATCAATTCTAGCCTATTAAACAGAAGAATGGTGTTAAGATATAGCCAAATAATGTCTTGTATAAGTAGTGTTGCCACGAATAGTGGCATACAATTTTAGCCATCTTCAGGTCGGATAATGGTAAGGGATATACAATTATAGGCAACTTTTGTCCCATATCAATTTAGGCATGATATCCAACATTCCTACACCACGAAGATAATATAAATGTGCATTCTACCTGGTACATGGCTTCCATCCATAAACGTTTTTCTTCCGCAGTCCTAGATGATACAATAGAGAATCCATATTATTATGTAATCATTTCTAAAACTTGAAGGATAAACAATAAATGAGACTTACTGTGTGTACAATTCAATTCGTTTATGGTCATCCTGAATATAAAACGTGTTGACAACTTCCAAGTCATCACCTTCTGAAATTGTCATTTCTGCTACCTCCAACTTTGCACGAAGTTGGTAAGGAGATATGAGCGCCGCCATTGCACGCATTGAGCACAGTAATACCATATCACTAAACTGTAAGGCAAAAGATAAAGAAAATAAACAAAGATGTTCCTTTGTATTATGAAGAAAAGATTAATGTCGTACCAGGAATAGATATCGTTCCTGATGATTCGAACTTCGGGCTGAAATCTTTGAAATCTTTCCTTCCTTCAACAAGAACCTAGTAGGACTGACAAGGTCAACTGCACCTTTGATTTGTTCTTGAACTGAAGAAGCACAAAGTATGATTAAAATTACCATTCTAACAATTGACCTTCAGCTGTTATTGATAACTGGCCACTTATTTGTTCTTTTTGCCAACATTTCTTCAGTTGACCATTCATTTGAAAAATTGTAATAAATCTGTGAGTTCAGTGTAAATAAACCGTTCTAATACCTTCAAGAAGTTTCTTGAATCCAGCTATACGTCGCATCGCCTCATTCGCATGCTCTGCCGCTCTGGATACGATTTGAAGGGCTTCTAAACGTTTTAAATACAAAAATTAAACGAAAATGCTTTGCCTTACTTTCTCTGGCAACCCCAGGCTCCGCTGTGATTGAAGTATAAGATAAAGAATTACAATTGGAAAATTAGAGACTTACGTTCTGTATCCGCACGATCATTCGAATCGTCGCTAAGTCTTTTCAGGTACGCTTCTAAAATCGTAATATGCAGCCATATGAATATTATATTTATAGGCAAATGGAAATAATAATTATTTAAAAATAGACTTACCCAAGAGTAATCTGTACCGAGGGATTCTTTGGATTGGACCGATAAGATGATGTTGAATTGGTAAATTCCCACATTCCTCCATTTTCTGGGAATTCAGGTATAAATTATTTACCTTGTGGAATCCGAGTACAATTATTGCACAATATAAAATGTCTACTTACTTGAACTTCGTTAATTATATTGGCAAATCGTGTATTCTTGTCCCGGTAGGCATTAATTAAGTTGATCGAATTGTCAAAATTTTGAACGTATTCAGAATACATTTTTAGGAATGGAGCAGATTCTTTCATGATATCACCTACAAAGTTTTAAAAAATTAACGAATAAGAAAACACTTTCGAAAAATTAACAATATAGTAAATCGTTTGCAAACCTATTCGTGGATCATCTTCCCAACGTTCGAGTCTGAGTTCTAGCCGCGGAAGCAAATGATCATTGTGAAACTGATAAAGTGATTTAATGTTACAAAACATTCCGGTAATTGTCTCATTTGGAAACATTGAGTTTTTCTTATTTTCTTGATCCACTCGAAACTGAAAGACTTGATCAATTAGATTCAATATTTTGACGTAAGTTCTTTCGGTGGTTAACAATTCCTGAGCTACTTTGTAGCACCGAGTATGCTCAGGTGTTTTGGGTCCTTCTATTGCAATCAAGCTTGCTCGAGGTGTATCAGGTCTTTAAAATCAAGAAATCAAAATTAGAGTTTGCACAACTTAATATAATTTTTAATTAATTGAAATTAAGTTCTAACAGCGGTTCCAGTTCTGAGGGTGCAATTGAGCTCGCATCATCTTCGGATGGTTCATAATGAGGTTTTTCCATCAGGGCCGGTCTCTCCACATATTCTACGGGTGGCCTTTTATTGAATGCGATTCTCCTGAATTCCCCAGAGTCATCGTCTTCTTCATCATCAGATTCTGACTCAGATGCACCGTAAGATTGTCGAAGAACCATACTTTTATCTTCCCGGAAAGCAGCCATTCTAAATTAACATAGGACATTAATTTTATTCATAATTATAAATCACCCTCACGTACTCATTAACAAATTATTCTCACAAGGAACGCTACTTTGGTGAATGCAGAACTCATACCTTGCTAAAACTTTAACTTCAATCGCAGCCATTTCACATTTGCATGTATAAACTTAGTCCGCCGACTTCATATAACATTTAGGTCCGTCGCTAGAAATATTGGAAACAGTTTCATCGCCTAGCGTATCTCCTAGCAGAATTTTAAAAAATTGCCAATATTTTGGTCGTAATGATAGCAATTAAAAACAACTTTATCTACTCTATTATTATTTTCATGAAGAATTGGTTAATCTCGCAGATATCTAAGCCTAACAACCGAAAAGCGCTCCTTGTAAGGCACAACATTTAAATTCCTAATGGGATATTTCTTTACCGAATCACTCCGTTCGTAGACTCAAAGACAGCGGCTTGTTTTTGTTGCGAAGCACTAAAAGTCATTTGACCTTTCATTGTCGTTGAATCCCAAGTTAAACGATTATCTCTCAAATTCATGTTCATGTTCATATTCATATTCGTTCCCAATGGCATACTGTTGTCAGCCCAAACTGGATGTGGAAAATTTCTAAAATTGAATGGAGCTCTTCGAAATGGTGACATAGGAAGTGGTGGTAGGGCAGAGGTGTCAATCGTCGTAGCCCCATCTCTGTCGTCCTGTCCATTTTGATTCTGAATTTGACCAGGTTGGCCAGACCTTAATCCGGACATCATTGAATCATTATTTAACAACATTGACGAGGACGGAAATCCAGAGCCTGATGAAACACTTCTTGTAACTCCAGAGGAAGCAGCCGAGGAAGATGATGACATGACTGCTGAGGCCTGTTTACTTTCCGATGTCATCATTCCTTTGAACCCACTCAATCCACTTCCGGAATTTAAATCCATCCAAGGTCCACTACCACTGCTAAGATTGCCTGTAGACATGAACCCATCTGTGTTCAAATTAGTACTGGTCGTCGACGAAAACACTGCAGCTTGCTGGCTCTTCATGGCCATGGCAGTTACTGACATTCCTTCGGAAGAAAATGCTCCAGTTCTGAAATTACTAAATCCCCTGGTATTCATATCTCCACTACTTAATGACATATTTTGTTCCATTCTTTTCCTCATCTGAGCCATTCGTGCTGATGAGGATGTAAGAGCTGAGGAATCTTCGTCATTGTCATTAGGCTGCATTTCCATGATCACCGGGAACGAGTCCTAAAATTTCATGAAATATCTATTACGAAAAATATCTCACATCTGTAATCATAGTAAAACTTTCAGTCACACAACTATCACTTTCGCACTGACATTAATTGACAGGTATGGTAAAAGTATCGCGTATTTTCCGTGTAGAATTGTTTGTTTTCCATATACGTACACTACCTTGCTACAAGGCAAAACTTCGGATAAATTTATGCAGTTCTGATAATAAAATTTTGACACTGGGTTTGTTGTATGTACTAGTAGCGCCCGTCAAAAAGGAATCATTGGAAGTTGTAGGGTCGTAGACATCGTTATTTTTCCGGATAAAAGTATAAGTAATGAAAATTTTGAAACTCACCTGCATAATTTTGGACGCAAAAGACAAATTTTGACTCTGATGTTGTTGATGCAAGACTCTTGTACTGACTGAACCTGACTGGTGAGTAATCGTCTGATTCTGACGCTCAAGTCTCCAAGCATCCATTATGATGACGACAAAGTCTTAGTCTGTGCCAAAAATTCCAAACAGAAATCGTTTAAAGAAAGAAAAACAGATTCTTTGCCAAAATATCTGTTCTCTTGTCTTGTTCTAGTCACCGCCAAAATGAAAGGTAGCAATGTGGTACTTAAAGGATTTAGGATACTGCTATAAAATAGTAACACATTGACGTCTAGTCTTCTAGGAACTCTTTCAACGCATCCAAATTCTTATTCATTTTTGATTTGACTTTCACACACCTCTTCTATTCAGGAGAATCGGACTAAAACAAACACTCACTCTAGTCTTAGGATTGGAGCCAAAAACACTTTATATTAAATCGTCGGAGAGGGCAAACTAAAACAACTAACGCCTAATTAATAATTTCACGCACAATTTCAATTAATTAATTACAACCAACACTCCATGGAACTGCTTTGCGATTTCTCAAAAACTCGAGGCGATATATTTTTGTATTCGGACGAATAATTCTGAACTAAAGAAACACGCCACATAAACTCCGACTCTAAAAAAAAATTTAATTTCAACTACAGTTTTCTCTTATTAGAACAAATCGTGAAGAAATGTTTGGTCGAAAGTGAACTCAAAATCCAATAATCTAAAATTACAACAATTGACTAATTGAATAATTGAATTGGCATTCCCGTATAAAAATTACACACAATTTGTGAGGCATACTCCATTCATTGTTGTAGCTAGAAGGCTGCACTTTTAGTTCTGTTTTTATTATTGTTGCTTCCTCTTTTAATGTCTAATAAAATTAGTTTCTCAGGGCACGTGTGTGAGAATTCACAACCCTGATGAAATTATGGGATTACTAGCTCTGGACTGAGTGATGAGGATGACTAATTACTACAAAGTATTATCCCAACCAATTATACTTCGTGGTGCTTGTAAATGGACGAATAACACAGAAATTGTGAAATCCATCAATTATTGTATCTACACAAAATTCCGTTTACAAGTTTTGACGAAATATTATTGGATTATTTAGAATTGGAACTCAATGCCAAATCTATTGACTTTGACTCGGACTGGCCTCTGCCTATCTGTTTGTGAGGGAGTATAATAACAATTGTTCATTTGAGTAATCTGTACAAGGTGGTTCATAACCATGTACCTCGCCCCACCCCTTAGCCCACACAAGGGTTCTGAGAAAGAACTAATATAATAAATAATGCACATTTTGTATAGAATTTAAACTTCTCTGCAAATCTTTATTGCTTGTGCAAATTACACGCTCAACTTGGTACAAAGAAAATGTAAGCTAAATGATATTAGCATGGAAAAATTTAGAATTCTCTGGTTTCTGGCTATAGTTAGATCAACAATTAAATCCGAGATAATGTTCTCTACAAATTGTATATCTAATTTCTTTCTGGGTAACACAGGTTCGTCTGTGTGGAAAGAGGTTAATGGTTATGAACCACCCTACAAATGATATTACAGAAAATGATAAGGGAACCCCATAGACGGACGGACAACAACGTCACACCCTTTCGTTTCAAACTACTTTACATGTAAAATCCAATGTCATGATGGGAAGAAGTGTTAAACTGTTTCAAGTACTACTCAGGAAAATGTGACGCAAACACATTGCAGTCTAAATGTAAATGTGTAATGCTATAATTGTCATTGAAAATTAAACATTACATTTCACTGCAGCCTAGCAATAAAATAATGTACTACTTTTACATTGCAATTACAATAGGACATTTAGCATAGCACCCATTACAATTGCAATAAAATTCTACATAATTTTCTAGCCACTCATTTACGATAACGAGAATGAATGCATACGCGGAGGGGAAATCGAACTCAAAGCGGAAACGGAACGGAAATGTCCAAGAATTTTTTCTCAGATTCCCGGATAATAAACCGGAATGACGGAATTGTCACAGTTGACGTAACGCATGCACTTTCCAACCACCACAATAAACAAAAATCATAATACAGTTTTGCATGTACAAAAATGAATTTGTCAACGAATGCGAATATAGCACTTTAACCCTAAAGAAAAACCGTTCACTGTATAGGTTAAAATTCTGGGATCCCCCGATAGTTTCAACATACCGCGAAACGAATATGAGGGATATGTCACGGATGACAAAATTCATCTCAGTAGAAAATAGATTAGGTGTGGTAAAATGGTTACTAATGAGTAAATCTAAATAGGGATTTCTCTGGGGAGTCTTGACTATCTTGACAAATATACAGCGAAAATCCAGTAATGTTTCATAAAACCTATAAAATTTTACATCTCTTTGAAACCCGCAAACTGATTTTTTGTAGAGCTTTTAAAATTATTTTTGAATCATTTTTCAATGTTATAAAGTCTCAGACTATTTACAAAGAGAAATCTCAAATTTTGATTGATATTGCCTTAAAGTTCCTAAATGTTATTTACCTGTAGCACTTTGACTGTTAAGTTCATGATGCTGAGTGGAAAACAACAAACTCAAAATTCAATCAAAATTTAGTAGTGACACGTACTAATTTTTCCTTGGTAAATGTTTAGTTTTGGAATCAAAAGTTTCACTTGGAATTAATTACCTCTTCCTCCTTGTCCTTTTCGTTGTTGGCTTCGGAAAATATTAATTGAAAAGTAATACAGCGGAAACGAGTACTTCAATTTCTATCTTGTATGATAATCTTTGATAAAAATATGTTTTTGAGTTTAATTGTTTATGTACTAGTTATCTACCTCAAAACAAATTTGTGACTGTGAGTTTGATTCTAACTGCATGTGGATTGTGACTAAAGATATAATCCCTTGAAAAACTATTCGCAAGGATGAGTCAATTCAACCATTACAGTACAGTCTGTATATCAACTTTCTGCACTTGTTACACGCTGCATAGTTTCTGAATGAACAATCTTCTTTTTTTTTATTGCTTCATTACATTTGCATTTTCCACAATGTAATTCCATAGCGCCTATGCATGGTTCAATTCACTTTGCGAAAATGACGGAGAAAAAAAAACAC
The DNA here is from genome assembly GCA_034698945.1 of Protaphorura quadriocellata. Taxonomy (NCBI): domain Eukaryota; kingdom Metazoa; phylum Arthropoda; class Collembola; order Poduromorpha; family Onychiuridae; genus Protaphorura; species Protaphorura quadriocellata. Next base: position 28,781 of record JAQGCA010000005.1, on the reverse strand, counting down.
CCATACAATAGGAATAGGACTGGATGGCTGGATGAGCCACACAGCACTGTAGAGTAGACACGCACAGTACGCAATTCTAAATCACAATTTCGTTAACCATTTTTGCCATACATTCAAGTCCAGCCCATTTCTATCAAAGAACACTTCTCGGAAGTAATATTGGCAGAAACCTTTAAACACTTTCCCGTACATTCCGGTCTTGTCATCTCAGATCTCACAAGGAGCACTTCTCATAACAAGAACTCATTATATCTCTTGAGCCTGTAATTGATTGACAGATAAAAATTCAAATGAATACCAGAGGTTTTCTGAACATTTTAATGTTCATACTGAAAATTCCGCTGAGGTGTATGGGTCATAATTACATAAAATGAAGAATAAGATTTTATTCTATATTTTGTGGTATTCGCTTCACATTGAACTTGAATTGACGAACAGATTTACATTTTACGATAGAAAAGTGTTCCTTGTCTGGGTGGTTCATCCTTAATTATTTGTCAGATTTTTCCGCCTGCTTATGAATCGATGAATTGCGAATTGCGATTTGTTACAAATGACAGACACACACGCGGAAGTATGCGTGGCTAAATTGCTGGACTAGTAGATGCCATCATTATATTTATATGTACATGCGTGGGAGTATACGGCGACTACTACATGAATGCATGAGCTCGCACATATAACCAGGTAAGAATAAAATGTCCGCACATAATTATAATACGGACCTTTTGTGATTCTAGCTCGCCTTTATTAACGTAAGTCTTAATGAATAAAACCGCCCATGCGACATGACATACCGAATAAGATAGGAGGACTAATTGAAGTTAAATGATGTCATGCTCATGTTTGGACTTTTAATTTGAGATAGGTACAGAAATCTGTAGCAAGTTGTAAGGGCATGACCTACTATGAATCTACATAATATGCGCATAGTAATTATTCTGGGACATAGGTGATTAGTTACAGTTGCATGTTGTACGCGTTAAAAAAATAGTCCAAGATGTTAAGAAATTTAAATGATTTCCGTCCTATGTACGACATCGTATCGGTATGATTTAAACATGCTGGTGATATTGATCATGTACTAAAAAACCCTTTACAGATTTTATCCCAAGGTCATCAACTCGACTAGAAATTGTGTCGTTTGTTCAAACCCTGTCTCCATTGTTTTAATTTCACAATTAATTGATTCTGTGGTGTAAATTCATTCGAAGAGTTCATTGTTTCTGCTCAAAATAGCTCTGGGTGAAATTTACCGAAAAGTTCAGGCTGTGTGAAACTCGTCTAACAAGCCATTTACTGCCGCAAATACTTTGAGCAAAATTACAAGTTCTTTCGAATACATACAAGGTAGTTCATATTAACCGGACTCTCCAAGCAATAACCAAGACCAAGACCAGAGCGTCCATGCAGGTTCTGAACAGGAATTACACGCATATATCTGCCAAATTTCGGCATTCTTATGACAAATGTTATTGATTGATAAAAATTGAATAAATCAAACTAAATCAAAGCATATAATATGACCTAATTAATTGGCGAATTTGAAATCTTCTTGCACTGGTGGGCAAGAAAATCTTATGCAGAGTACGTAGGAAAACGCTCAATTAAAAAAGCTCCATTGCGAAATAGAGAGAAATTGGTTAATATTATTTCGACAAATACATACATCCAGAAGAGTTTGAGTTTGACATATTGTGCAGAAATGAGTTTCTTCTTTTGAACTCAAGACAATGAAGTACTTTCTTTTTGTCTTTTCACAGGAATTTCACTTGAGAAACTTCTTGTCAAGTCCCACAGTGAAAAGTCAATTTTCATCAAGTTGGGCACATGAATGCTCAGAATCTTGCAGGAAAACCGACTTGCTTAAAGAGAAATACCATATCACTACATTTGTCGAATGTCTGCTTTTAAACTAATGGAAGATATTAATGAAAAAGTATTTATGCAACATAATTTAATATGTCTTCTGTGCGTTTTAGGTTTCCTGTACTTGGCAAGTTTTTTAAAATATAACATAAACTCTTTCCTATAGATGATAAAACAAACTCCATTATGCTATTGCAAACTCGGTTGTTCTATTGGTAACTGCACTTAGGAATTTACGGCGCTGTTTTGTTTAAATTAAATATTTATTTATTTATTTATTAACAAACACAACGCCCTCAAGTGAGGTCACATTATTTTGTAGTATGTGAGATCCTCTCCCGCAGCAAGTTTTTACTATGCTGGTGATTATTTTTGGATTTGGACTTCAAAGATATGCTGAGACAATGTTACTGTTTGTCTATGGCCTTCTCTTAGCATAAAATGACATTCCGGTAAGCAAATAAATGAATACATATTTGCAAGTGAATCCAATTTATTGAGGTCAGTTTCAAATAAACAAATACTAAATACCCAGGGATGTTTATAAATAAAAAGTATAGCCTTCTAATAAAATAATCGGAAGATTGTCATTGTCGAATATCGTGTGCACATATTAAGTCATGTGTTAATATTGACTACGCACAAATCCGGAAACCGAATGTCACGCAAAAGTGTTAAAGATTGTACTATTTATCTTGGGATACTTAAACATTAGCAATTCTGCGACTGCCAGTAATCATTACAAATTAAACTAATTTCCTAATTCCAGTCTAATTTCTTCACATCAAAACTGATATCAATGCGAATTCTGGACTATCATTTCCCCTTGTGATTTTGTCACGTCGTAGCTTGACTTGAAAATTGACCAATGCGGGATGCGGTAAATAATAGTACTAGTAATTGTAGTAATTGAAAGATCTGTGTACTCTATTTTAAAGTCCATCTCGCAAAGGGATTATTTGAGAATTCCGAATAGAATGTATGAGTACTTAATGAATATCGGACAAACATCGGAATGCCGATCGAATTGAATAAATTTTAAACATAAAACTTACTTTTGAGTTATCAGAAGGGATTTCATTGTAGAGCACGATGATGTGAAACTTCAGCTCGGTCATGTCGTGGGACTATGATTGAATAGAATACACCTTGCAATATCCAAAATGAGCAGAAATGAAGTATAAGATTCAAAAATTATGTTAGTTGATTCGAAGGATTATTTACAACCGAACACTTTACATTGTCGTTATAAAGACACGTATTTATAACACCAACAACAGATCAAAAATTCGAATTGTTCGGGTCAGGTGTCAGGTCAGAAAGTTCACTTGCAGAAATTCTGGATACGTTATCCATTAAATCCATCGTATAGCTGAGCGGAAAAGCCCTTGCGGAACTCCCTGTACTGTACGTATTTCAACATGAGAAACTTTGCGCGAATCGATCGATTTTTCTTGAGTAACCTGCCAACGTAACCACCACTCCATAGAACGATTTTCACAGGAAGGAATTCGACTTTAATGCTTCAATAATTTGTCAGAATCAGAATTCTTACTTTGACTTTAGGATTTAAACAATCGACAAAAACACTACGGATGACCTGAAGTCGAGTGACTCTTGGATGACCAGATATATATCCTCCCACTAACCTGATTTCGTTATACATTCGTGAATGACCTTTAGAAATTACATATTACATCATCCTATACTTGGGAAACCAGGAAAATATAAAATATATTTAGACCGAGCCCTATAATTCAGAATTAAATTGTTTCGCTTCCTTCCGCTTTGAGCAAATAATAATAGACCCATTGACCATATTATTTACTCATCAGTAACTGCAATCGGGGCAATCAGAAGCAGTGGGATCCATAAGTATGCAGAAATGCTGTATTCGTCGGTCGCCTCGGAGTAATAAAAACAAATTTCTAAAGATGTAATTAAGTCATAATGTGAGTTATTAACTCCCTTTACTCTGTATTTCGCTTTTTGGTCAGTGACAAGAAATTCTACACAGCTATCAGAATGAAAAACAAACAAAATCACATCCATCCAACAATCGATTGCTTCAGTTTCACCATAATTAATGCACTTACTAATTTCTGTATCTCACGCAAGCAGTCACCTTAATTATCCTAAGTTCGTCTTTGTTTCTGTTAGGTATGACGAGTTCAACATCCATCCATACTTACTTCAGACTTTTGTTTCTTAGTAAGCAACCACTACAAACATTTACTTTTTTTATAGAAGATCACCTCACATTTATGGTGAAGCTTTCTGAATGAAAGCAATTTGGGGTGATTACGTAGTAGACGGTAGACGGTATACTCACTGTTAAAGGTATGCTTGTACTTGTAGTCTAAAAGGAGGCCAAAATTTACTCTAAATAACACACCTATCTCATTCTTTCTGCACCACATGTCCAAACTTGAGACAAGTTTCACAAATTTTAGTTTGGTGCAAGAAATACCAACTCTAATCAAATGGGAGAAAAGTGACGAGGGTTTGCTTGATGATTAAGGTGTGGGACTTATAGTACGAGAAAAGTCTACTTCTCCAGAAGCACAAATAGAAGAAATCGACATTTCTAATACATGAAGAGAGCAAGTGTGGTCCTGCCATAGGGTCTACAAAGCCACAGGTAGTGTCACAAGATTTAAATTGATTTGGCATCAATTTCTAAATTCTAACAAATGTGCAGTCTAATTTCCTTATTCCTCCAGTTTGTTTTGGCTAGGGACAGGCAAGACCACATAAGTAGTTAAAAAAAGAAATTATATTATTATAACGCCAAAAGAACTCAATCTCCATTTGACACAATGGAATAATGCGACGGCGCGGAAGCGTAACGAAATGAACTATCGTATAATACTCATCAGATGTACAACATCACTAGCAAGTATAATTTATCGGTTAGACAAAATTCATCAGTTTCAAAAAAAGGCCTAAAAACTCGAACAGAATTCTTAGTGAACAGTAACAGATAAATACTCAGCTTGTGAATTACAAAAAAAGTCGCCCAGAACTCGATCTAATGAATAATACATCGAATGTTCATGGTGATTAGAAAAAGAGATTTGTGGATGGGTAATTGCCGTTGGTTGGTTAATAGTTGAAAAAAAATCGATTCGTCCCTAGACTTGAAAGTCATCGTCGGACCACTCTGATTGATCGTCTGAATCGAACATCTCCATGAAGTCTTCAATATCCATCCATTGGAGCTCCCACTCCTCTAAAAATTCCCAGATCGATACAGCCTATCAAAATGGAAGACAAATTATTATTATTTCCCTAAACTAAAAATATGTAACTCATCAAAATAAGAATGCAACAAATGTACATACTTGAGATGGGTCAACCGTTCCACTCGCGTTCTGGCGTCGCGGTTGTCTGCGGGGTGGACCAACGTCAACGACTTGACCGTTTGAGAGCGCGTGGAGGTAAAAGCACTTGTTACCAAAAGGACATTGACCACCTCCATGGCGGTAGTAACGACATGCCTTCTTACTAGAGTGTGGAACAAAAACGTCAAATTAATATAAAATTGTACAACAAATGCTGCATTGCTGCATAGACAAAACTTATCTCCAGACTAATTTAAAACTCGGTAATACTCAAGGGGTCACATAATTTTATGAATGACACTAATTTTCAAGTTATTGTACAATTATGAGAAGTAAGTAAAGTAATTTAGATTCAAACAAGCTGTACTTTCCCATAACGAATGAAAATACAATATCTAACAAAACGTTAATTAAGACTATGTAATAAGTGATAATTGATATTACCTGAGGGCGACTTTGTAACTCTCAATGAGCTTGTCCTTTTCCTCCTTTGTTTCGACCCAGAACCGGCTTGGACAAACGAAGTCCGATGGGACTCGACATTCTGGGCACCCTAGGTTAGATTAAAAAAAAAAAAAAAAATTGTGAAAACTAGTTTATGATGTAAGGATTTATTTGATGGGATGGGAGGTGTAGAAGATGTAGTAGATGAGTGAGGGTTTTGTTCATTATTATAAGGTTTAATAATATGGAATACGAGAGTTTTAAAACTATTCAAAACATAACTTGGTGTGCACTTTAGCTCGCAAAAACGTTGGGTCAATTTTATAAACAATTATTAAAAAGTTAAAATATAAAACTATATGTTATTTTTCAAGATACGTGATAGAGATTTTAGGATCATTCTGACTGCGGCTTTTCGGGTTTTTAATATTGGCAATTGGCATTATTATTTATTGGGTAGTCTACAGAATACCGGGGAGTCAGTCAATGGGACTGGGACTGGGACTAACACACAACTACTGCATACTGCTCCGAGTAAATTAAAATATTTTAACCGCAAAAATATGAGTCTTTCAACTAGATCCAATTTTATAACTATTTACTAAACAGAGATCAGATAACCATCATAGAAAGTGTGCTTAGCATATGAGAAAAGTATATTTTTACCTCGAATAATTTTGTTTTCAAACTGACGAGCCTGACGCCAACGACGAATACACGACAGACAGAAGCAATGAACACACGCCGGAAGAATTCCGAAACGCTGTTCACCAGCTGGTGTTTTCTCAATAATTACCTACACATACAACAATAATGAACTTTAAAGTAAGTGTTGAATAATAGTTATGAAAATTCTCAAAAGAACTGTTCTAATACTCTTACCTCCATACAAATGCCACATGTCTTTTCCCCAGACTTTGCAACTGCAAACGACAATTCCATATCCTTCTCATGTTGTTCAATACACTCCTAATTTATTTACAGTGCAATAATTAGAAACTGTCGGCTTTTAGAATCACACCTAGTTATAATAGGTGTCATCAGAATGTGTGACATACCTTCGTGTGTTTCTCACGCTGACGAGGGTCAAATGGATGAAGACACGCTTGCCCACAGTAGTCACACGCCTGCCCATGAATACGAACGCACTGATCGCCGTATCGGCATTCTCCAATCATCGCATACGGACACATATCCCCGCTATAACCCGCTTGAGCTAATTAAAAATGACAAAATAGCTATGCTTAACGTGCTTTTTATTTAAAAAAAAATAATAGTGACCTCCGTTATTCACCTTCATCACCTGATTGAATTGTCGAAGCGTCCAACGAAGAACCGACTACTTCGGCGTATGAACGAGTTGGCGGTACTGGCGGTGGAGCTGAAATGAAATAAATGAGTTAAAATATAAATAAGGTGTACTGATTAATGATTGTGATACAAATCTAAACTGTGCAATGTCTCACCAAAACTCCTTGGAACGAATTCTGGAGCCAAAGCCCAATTCTCAGGAGGTTTAAACTTGCTTTTGGATGATGACACTAGAGGTTTATCACTTACAGCCCTTACATTTGCAAGGGTTTCAATAGAATAATTTGGTATCGCCCCACTGGAATCCTCATTTACTCTAAAGTAATGAAATTTCCACACATTAATTGATAAATACCGTCACCGTCACTGAATAAAAAATTGACTGTCTTACTTTTCTGGAGTATCCATTGGTATAAAGCTGCCGTAGGAATTTCTGGCAAAATTAAGATTGTCCATCGATTTTCTAGCTTCCTCGATCCTGTCTGATAGGTCAGATGACTCACTAACCCGGCGTCCGTACCTGGAATCCAAAGAATGTAAAGAACTCGAGTTATGTTTTTGAATTGAAATTGTTGAGTCGAACATTTTCAATTTTAAATAGGTCATACTGTCATTGATAGTGTATTTATAAATAAGTTAGACCAACCAACTGTAAATAATGTAGTCAATCCATTATTTCAATCTTATTTCTTCGTAGAGCACTTTCAAAACCAGGATTCCAACCAAAAACTAGAATTCGACTTTTTAGGCATTCATTGGGCATGATTGTCGCTCTCGTATAACTAAATACCAATACTTCTTTCAAAGTCAATACAAACTGCAATAATAACTGCATGTACCAATTACGAACGTACTGATAGTTTTCTTTACGATTATAGTAATTTTAGCCACCGTACTAATTTCGGCGGGATAATCTCATTGGACTGACCGAGACAAGAATCCACGCGATAACAACTGAATACTTTTAACAATCAATAGAACACTCACATTGCCTATGAATTCTAAGAAACCCGTGACTGGTTGGTTGGCTATCTCATTTACCCACATGACGTCAGAATCAGAATTCAAAAATTATTTTACTCAATGTCTAATAAGATTAAAATTAGAAATCATAGCGAACTTTAATTTTTAAATTTGAATGAATGGAGAATAATAGTAAATACCTAAGGTCCCGCTCGATATAATTCTAACAATCTAAGCATGCCTTGTACTCCACAACAATTCTAAAAAATGCTCACTGGTTGGCTCTCTCAATTTGCCACATAACGTCCGAATCAGGATTCAGAAAGTATTTTACTCAATGTCTTATAATACAATTCAAAAACGAAACTGTAATTTTTTAACCATGAATGAAGACCAGTGCCAATTAATTGTACAAAAAAAATGACTTGAACGACCTAAGGTCATCCTCGGTCCCACCTCGATTAGTTCGTTCATGTGCAAGTGGAGAGGAGCCAAGGGATGGAAATGATGTAGTATGATTGATTTGAGTATTTTTTGAAATAACGAGTGACATTAGGAATTGTTGGAGGGAAGCGGGAATTAAATAAGGTTCCCCAGATGAGGGGAATTGATTGATTGACTCACCGTCTTGGGAGATTCAGTTCATTACCAGCCATGTCCTTTGGTTTAGAACTGATATGATATTTTGTTGGTGGTTGGTGGATTGGACGGACGGATAGACTTTTACTTATCAAAGGCGAGCACGAAAGTGATGAAGAAAATGATTGGAGTTGAGTTGGTTGCAGAGAATAAACACATAGACGAAGAGAAGAGAAGAAGAGATAGAGAGGAAAATACAGGAAGGTAGGTCCTCGAGACTTTGCTGGGAAAACGAACGACTCCGACGAAATGAATACAACGAAACGAACACGTATTGCCTCCAAATTCACCAAACAAACCAAATGGACACAAATCTCCTCATAACAAACTCATAGTATTAGAATCAAAATGAATGAGAAACGGAACGGACTTTAAACCGAAGAGTGACAGATAGAGTCAAACTCAAAACATCATTCCTTTCCAAATTAATTGATAACATTTTATCATCTGGAAAATGTCAAAGTGACAGAATCCCATCTTAATCTCATTTTCCATTCAGTATTCCGCTTTATTTAATGGAGGACCCATTCCTCCAGAATAAATTATTGGACCCTTTAAGAATCGACTCTAAAGGCCGATAATGGCATCTTCGAGCTAACTACTGAGAACGCTTTGTATACCACCTTACAGATTTTGATTTATGAATCACCTATCTAACATCGGTCCAATTTTCTTTACAATTCATCAATTCATTTATTGCATACGAAAACATCAAACCAGCAGGACTCTCCTGACACGGACAATAGCAATAGCAGGGCAAATATCCCGAATTCTTTCTGAACTGAAAATCTTAGAGGATTTTTCACAGTACAAAGTACAAAAACGTATTGACCCCACCCCCCACCATATTCCGATGTGTCGACGAGCTAACTAAAAATAGAAAACAAGGACATTAGCTATTAACTGGACAAATGGCTATTTTTGAAATATAGTACAGATTTTCCATAGCAAAAGTCCGCTCAAATTCATATTATGGCTTCAGTCTTCGAGGTGAACAAACCACCGACCAACCGAGCTCATGGCTCTACTCTACTCTACTCTACAAACAGCTTGCTACTTAACCTTGAACGAGCAGTCGTCACAGGTCAGGGTTCAGGGCGTGTTCTAAACCATGAAAATGATGCTGCAATGACAACGAGATCTGCTTTTACCTCCTCATTGTCGTAAATCATGAATGATTTTAAGACATGGGTTCCGATTAAAAAATAATAACCCTAATGCAAATGACCGGGCTTCAAAGTGTTGGGCCCATGTCTGCGTCGACATATCCATGAAAAAGTATCCCTTAAGTTTCGTCCGAAGGCAACTATGGTTATTGGTTACTACTTACATCAACCCATCATTACATCACCCGGACCTCACGTTACCCCCGTCCTTACTAACATGTTGTGACAACACAACTACAACCCATCATCCCAGTAGGTGTGCATTAATAGAGTGGTTGAATGTTGAATTCACAAGCATAGTGGAAATAACATTGTAGCACAGAAGGTAGTGTATTTCCCCGGAAAGGAAAAGACCTGGGTTCGGTTCCCAGCAATGTTAACTTTTTATCCACTATGGGTCAGGGTGTTAACGCCTGGTTTTGACTTTCAATATCATTTCCTTTTCCTGATTCATTCTAATTTCAGTTTCATTTCAATTTCAATTCCTGAATCCCGTTTTGAGTTCATTGGCTTCCCGGTCGCGTCGTTTTCCTTTCATTTGAATTTCGTGCAAAAGTTGAACCCAGTCCAACTTGCCCTCAGGTCAGAAAATTGACATGAAATTGACACGAAACTGAAGTCAAAATACAGGGTCACGCATAACCTTTGCTCCCCCCCTGGCCAGCGCAATCTGGGAGAGCCGGACAAAAAGTGAGATATGCATTTCGTAGAGATTCTTATGAAGGATCTAGCGAGCTACTCCGCTTGAAAATCCGACGCGCGTAGCGGCGCTGACTAGCGCTTAAGTAAAAATCGGCATGAAAAAATTGATTTTTCAACGGTATTTTGCGCCCAAAATAATTTTTTTCGAAGAATCTGTCGATACCACTTTTTTTGTTATAATTTTATGCAATTATTAAAATTTTGTTGGACCAGTTTGGAGAAAGTCGATTTTTCGGTGTCAGGGCATTTTGGTGAAAAAATCAGATATTCTCCTCCGAATGCCCTCCAAAATCGACTTTCTCCGAACCGGTCCAACAAAATTTTAAGAATTGCATAAAATTATTATAAATTTTAATAATTAAATTTGCATAATCCATATCTTATGATACCACTTTTCTGTCCCACTGAAAAAAATTATTTTGGGCGCGTTTTTCTCAAAATACCGTTGAAAAATTCAGTTTTTTGTGCGGATTTGTACTTAAACGCTCGTCAGCGCCGTTACGCGCGTCGGATTATCAAGTCTCAAGTGGAGTAGCTCCCTAGATCCTTCATAAGATTCTCTACGAAATGCATATCTCGCTTTTTGTCCGGCTCTCCCACATTCCGCTGGCCAGGGGGGGAGGGGGCAAAGGTATGCGTGACCCTGTACATTTGTTGATTCATGAAAGCAATGTCAGGAAAGGAAGAGGAAATGAAGCTGATTGAAATGAAGTTGAACTCAAAATCATGAAATATCATTAATGCTGTGAAATGGTCATGAAATTGACATGAAGTTGAACTCAAAACCCGGCGTTAGACAAAAATGAGATTCGAGCTTCCCGCGCACCATGCCGCTATAATTTCTTCCTTTGTGGATTCTGTAAAAAGACGAAAGAATGAGGTAAAGCCGGAGAAACTTACCGATTGGAATGACGGTTTTTTGTTCTTCAAAATCAAGGTCACATGAAGAGTAAAATGTCGAGAATGGATGTTCACAATTACAAAGGTCAAGGGCAAAGGCAAAGGTGCAGTAGACGACAAAAATGTGAGAGTACACACCACGCACTCGTCAAAAGTCACACGCACACTGTGTATAGGGTTGCGATTTGGGACGTCGAGGCGTCGTGCGCTGCTGGTGCCCTGGTGCGCTCGTCCTCGAAAGTCTTCACAACCATCGTGACTGAACTTGGCAAGCACACATATGGAAAGTCAAGAAAAGTTGAGATATGCATTTTAGACAGAATTTAACGAGCTGTGGTCATCGAATGATGCGCTGCCGATTAGTTCTTATTTTATTTCGTCAAAATGGATCAAATAATAGCTATTGGAAAGAGAGAGGAATAGCGAGTTTGTTAATAGTTGATTTATTTTAATTTTGATCAAGAATTTCATTTTGTACTAAATGGCAAGTTTTATACGATGTTTTCGGGTTGTCGAAACAAAAGCACATAGTTATACATATAAAATATTGAAAAATCCGGTAATCCCGACCTTAATTTTGAAACAGATTTATGGGTATATTTAATACAGAATGAATAACAATGAGGTAGCCAGCCAGTCCAGGCGTACATTCCACTCGACTGTTGTAGTCGGTATATATTTTTTATAAATTCTACAGACTACAGAGAGTGTCTAGAATGAAGACAGTCAACGAAATAATTTATTAATCATCCTGTGTCCGTCCATCGGTCCATCCGTCAAGGATGTCTCAATGAGTTTCTTGGTTCTCGGTGTCTCTTTGGGGCAAGCGCACACTGTGTCGACGTGGGCGGCCATGTGATTGAGTTCAAATTCAGATGTGCTAACAATTCACAGTTCTCATCTCTCTTTTCAATTCTATTTGACAGAATTAGAGGATCTTCCATATTTGACCTCTGACTTCTCCACTCACCAACAAATTCTTATTCACTGATCACCGAATTAGTTTGTCCTGTCCATTTCGTGATAACCGAGCCGGAGTTGGAAGTAAGAAACAAAGGCCATAGTCACACTTTTGTCTTGACAAGATTCTCGAAACACTAGGAGCCGAGCAAACTTTTGTCTTTAATCTATGATAAATCTTTAAGGATTTATTCATATAATTTTTTTTAATACTAAACCACTTTTATTCAGTCATTTCAGTCGCTGTCTTTTATACAAAGATTGTCCAATGGCCACACAATACAAATGTTAATTACTTTAACACTAGTTCATGCTGTGAGAGAAATCTTCTCATACATAGTAATGGAAAGAAACTATATAGTATATATAGTATAATTTCTAGTATTTCTCTCTATCTCTCTAAGAGTATTAAATAAATATATATTAATAAGTTGTATTATATATAAATGACTATTCAGAATTTCTGAAGAACCTTTAAAGGGAATCAACACAATATCCTCACGAAGACTTTTTGGCAAATTAAATCAAACAATGGGAGATGGAGATATGGGAGTAGTGGTGAAGGCCGACGGGCCAAATGCATCTGATAACTCATCTGGAGATGCACATAAGGTTTTTATTTACATTTTTTATTCATTTCTAAATTTTAGTTCAATATTAAGGTATGTAGTTCAAAGTGACGACTACATAATGTGGCCTCTGAATTCCAATAAATAATTGCAATTTCCCTGCAAATTAGTGAGAGGCGCTAATTTGCGGATGATTAATCAATTATGTTGCAAATCAGGATCAATCATCAATCGACTTTTTTCCGTTTTTGACTATCGTAAGTTGCGGAATTTATTGCAGACCCGCTGTCAAATGTAATCGATAATGTACCGAAGTTTCGGTTGACCGAAACCGAAATTTGGGTTTCGGTCACACTCGGCCACAAGCCGGTACCGAAATTTTGGTTGAACGAAATTTTCGGCCTAAACCGAAACGAATCCGATATTTCGGCTAAAACGGAAACGAAATTTTGGTTTTTGGCGAAAGAACATTTCGGTACATCACTAGTAATCGACACTTCAGATAAAAAAAATAATTTAAATAAATAAAATTTTCAAAGTCTTCATCATAAATAAGGCTTAACCTAGCCTTACCATGTGTGAACCAATTGACATTAAGTCTGTGCAGGAAAATAAGATTTAGCAATAATTCAAGAACTAACCGTAATAGAAGGGTTCCCGTCAGTGTTTGTTTATACATCATTTCTTAATATGACAACGCTTGATGATGAATATCATATTCCAGCAGTCATTTTGGCTTGGTACTCTTACTCGTTCAAATGACTCTTCTTGCTTTGTCTTTTTGTCTTACTAAACTCGATCTTCGTTCAGTCTTTGCCCAGTAACTCTAATTATCACTTTCATGTGGGAGCTAAAATTATGTTTTCGATATTCGGTAGTCAATATTTTGAATCTCTAAAGTAAAAGAAATGTCATTTCACACTGGACGTTTGACTGGTTGGATTTCGATTTGAAAGTGAGCTCTGTTCGATTCTCACTTTTCGATTTTGATTTCTCTGCGCTGCCTCTTGGGTTATAATTAATTAAGATTACCAGAAGAAGCAGACTGCTTAATATTTTATTTATTGTAGGAATTTGATGCTGCCATGGATGACTCACATGTGATCGGAGATGAATCTTCGGCTCCAAATAGTGTAATCTCTTTAAATGGTGAGGGAAGTTAAACATTAAGTCAACAATATCAAAATCATACGAATCTATAATTGAAATTCAATCACGTTTCACTGTTTTTTCTTCCAGTGGTAGCCAATCAGTTGTTGCAGAAAGCAGAGGTCAAGGTTTATGATATAGGTCATATTATCGGAGCTAATACAACAATAAGGATGACTAAAGCCGTAAGACCATTTTTACTTTCTATGTATTGACAGTACGATCATCGACATCAGTATTATCTTATACGTCGATATGTTTGAGAATCCCGTACCGTAATTAAAGAAACTTTCCATCAGTGCAAGTTAGACCAAGGGGTGATCGCGTTCGTTAGGTTGAGAACAGAGTACATCATCGTGGTCTTCAAAATTTGTTCAATAGTTTCTACCGAATTACCGTCAGACCGTTCATTTGAGCTCAAAAAACCGTTTAAAAAAGCAAACAAATATACAGGTCTTTCCCAGCTTGCTGTGATTAATTGTAATTTTGGAATCGAAGTTCTCACATTTTTTTCGTTGTAGTCTAACCTTAAATGGACAGAAGAATGTCAATACAATTAATTGATTCGAAAACAATTTTCTGAAAGCAAGAGCTAGGCTAACGTAAGTATATATAGTAGATAAACAATAAACCTTGTAGTATTGTTGTTAATGTATTGTTGTTTTATAATATTGTATTTCACTGTATTTAAATTCTCTCATATCTCTCACTCTCGCATATCACCACTAGTATTTTATACCCATTTGTTATTTGTTCAATTTTTCTGACTGGAGAGAATGACTTGATTTAATTCTTACCCTTTCCAGGTTCTACAAGAGTTCGCTCGTGCTAACGGTAATCCATACAAAAGGACATGCACCGTTGTTCCCATTGTAGAGAAAACTATTGTTGAAATTCAGAAAATGTCAATTGAAGAGCTCGTTCGGAAAGATGAGACTGTTGAAGAGCCGAGACGATCTCGAACAGGGAGAATCATCAAAACAAAGAAAATAGTCTCTATAAAAGTAAAACAGAATAGGACCAATGTGTCAGATATGAAACGCAGTTTGAGGTCAAATCGACTCACTGCTGGGGACCAGGATGGATCCAAGTCAGCCAATGCAAACGAAATATTGTTAAGTTCCGAGTCCCCTACGTGTAGTAGTCAATCGTCACACTCCGATGGGGCTGCTAAGAGTGAAAAGCGAAGAGACCTCGCAAATTCCATCGGGCGCAATCATTTCTTTGCTGATTTTGACATCGATTTGCCTCGGACGAGCAGAATTAAAAGAAATTCCGCCCATATGGAATCTTCAGATGTATCAGAAGAATTATCAAAAGTCACAAGGAAGAACAATGTCAAGAGGAAGTCTGAGTATGACGATCCGCCGTACGAACCTAAACTGTCGGTCATAAAAAAGAAAAGGCACAACGTGATTGCTTCAGACTTCAAAAGCACAACTTTGAAAGAGTATGATGTGCCCAATGAAATTGATATGATATCGAGTCTGCCTAGCAGCATTGTTCAACTAAAGTTTAACGATAAATGCGAAAAAGTGGAAGAAGTCCCAGTAACGTCTAAGCCAATTGAAACCACGGAAGAAACTAATGTAGACACTACGACTGCGGACAGAGTTGACGAGAAAAATGATCTAACTTTGAGCACATCTCCTCCAGTAAATAATTTCCCAAATGTGACAGAAGTGTCTGGCAGCATAGATGTAGAGTGTGTATCAACGGACGACCAGAGCGTGGCTCTGATAGAACCCACCGAAGATGGATTGAAATTGAGTACACCATGTTCAAAGAATCTACAAGTCAAGAATCAAATATCCGATAAAGACTTAATGATAATGAAAATGAACGAGAGTAGTGAGATTGGCTTGGTAGAGGTAGAAATAGGAACCGAAGTCCCCTTCATCGACCCAGCCACAGGAAAACCTGTGTTGAAAAAAGACAAACGCATTTCGAACTTCGGAATTGGTCTACTGGTGCTAGCGGATGAAGCTAATACTTCAAAAAGTTCAGAAGCCCATCAGACCGAGAGCAGTACAACGTTAGATACGGAGAAAAATGACATTCCACAAGCAACGCCTGTCGTCGACACAGTTTATGATTCTGAATCTGATAATACGGGAGGAACTAAAGGCATAGTTTCAGTTGATGATTCAGAGAGTCAGACCCAACCAGATGTTGGCCCATTAGCTCAGTCACCACCGATAGTAAGACTACCTACACCAGGGACAGTTAAAGTGGCTGTTACAGATATCGTTCGGGTAACGGTTCCTGAGGAGGAGGTGGCCGAAGTGGTAGTAGATAAACGATATCCTCCTTTCTTATTATTCAACAGTGGACCTCCACTTGTCGCTGGAAGAGTCTATATTTCTGCTTTGGAGGTAAGATGTTCATAATTGACACTAAGTGCTTATTCGTTGTTTGAGCAAAAGTAGGGAATTTTAATGTTTGTATGATTTATTCTCTGATCATTAGGGGCACCCAATGTCTCTTTGGCGATACAACGGTTTGTCATTCGATCCTTTCGGAATGCCTGCTCTCGCCGAAATAGTACACGAATGCACTAAAGAAAATGTGGCACAACCACAAGATGAATTTAAAGATCAGTGATAGAAATCCAATGTAGAACTTAAACTTCTGTATTTCCATCCGTAGTTTACATTGATTGATGAAATTCGAAAATCTAAATCATGTAACATCTTAGTTTCAAACGTTTGCATGAATATTTTAGTTAAAAATAGTTAGTTAGTTAGAAATATTTGTTAATGTTAAAATTATGATCGTATATTGTATTTTGTGGTTCCACCCTAATTACCCGTCCTTTCAAAGCTTTCAAAAATTTTATTTTATTGGTTACAAACAAAACGAGATATAAATAAATGGTGTTATCACTTTCTACGACTTACGACTTCCTTATTCGTGATTGAACTAAATAAGTAGCATTCAATTAAGTACTTCTCTTTATCAATACGGGGGTTTTTCACATTGGACCGAATAAATATAACTTAATCACATTAACGTAAGTGAATTCCGATTGGCATTCAGTAATTGCGGAATACCAGGAAGATTTCTTGTTAAAAGAGTAAAGTTTAAACACATCCACATTTTCTAAATTAATATTTTTCAAAATTACATATTCCACATTAAACTTTACACAGATGAGCGGAAACCTAATCCCAATCCGTAGGTCTACCATTTATTTGATTTTCTCATCAACGAATTATCTGGTTACTCCACGGGCTTTTCCAAAATTATATTACAGAGTAGTCGTTTTATTTGTCTTCCTTAAAAGTAAACATTGGAATAGTACCAGAAATTATATATCCTTGCTTATTTTAGTTCGCTGCTGCTTGAACAATACGAATTTCATCGACAGGGCGGTCAGTATGATCTGTTTCCACAGCTGCTAATCTTTTCACCACTTGCATGCCAGACTTGATTCGACCAAAAATTGTGTGCTTCATATCCAACCATTGTGTTGGAGCCACGGTTATGAAGAACTAATTTAAAAAAAAATTCATTGTTTAAATACAATTGACTTACTTATACTATTTTCTCAGAACCATGATTTCCCAAATTACCTGAGAGCCGTTCGAGTTCGGACCCGAATTAGCCATCGAAAGAATCCTATAATGAAAGAATAAAAGAGTAAAAAAGAGTCAAAGAATTCAGAGATGCCCAACCGACGAGAGCTGAGGGGGGTGCAGTGCGGATTTCTCGACGGGGGTGCAGCCCCGACCACCCGCGCGCGGTCCCCGCGGAGCGGCCGCCGGAGGCAAAAAAAATTTTCGGGGTTATTTTAACATAAGTAGCATGTAAAAGTTAAGGCCAAGCCTGGCGAAAACCAGGTCTGGCCTGGCCAAAATCAGGTCCGACCTGGCCAAAATCAGGTCTGGCCTGGCGAAAACCAGGTCTGACTTGGCCAAAACCAGGTCTGACCTGGCCAAAATCAGGTCTGACCTGGCCAAAATCAGGTCTGACCTGGCAATATCAGGCCTGGCCTGGCCAAAACCAGGTCTGGCCTGGCAAAAATCAGGTCTGGCCTGGCGAAAATCAGGTCTGGCCTGGCCAAAACCAGGTCTGGCCTGGCAAAATCAGGCCTGGCCTGGCCAAGGCCAGGCCCAGACAGGGTCCAACTTTTCTCTTTACCCCAGGGGGGTCCAGGCCATACCTGGCCATTCACCTTAAGAATTCTATAATCAAAGTCTCACTCCTCACCCTGCGCCTGTATGCCTCAGTTCTGGATGAACTTCATCTTCAAAATGTTTTCCTGTAGAGCAAATTGATTTTTTTTAGTATTTTCAAGAGTCTGTGACGCATTTCGGACTACAGTAATTAAATTACCGTAAATACTCGCGCCACCTCGTCCAGTCCCAGTCGGATCTCCGCTGAAATTAATACAGAAATAATTCATTAAAACTAAATCCTAATTAGATGGACCTAAACGAATCCAGCTCATCCATATGTCAAGTGAATGAATGAGATGTCGCCAGTCTGAAAATTTGAAATCAGATAATCTGAAATTTAAATCGAATACGGACGTAACAAATCAGAGAATCAGATAGCTGGATATTTCATCTACTCTGTCAGATATTAATGCATTAATGCATATGAATCAAGTTATAAGAATAGATCGGACCGGATATGCAGTTTTATCCGAGCACTGATAAATGTTTTCACTTTTACCCTTGGATCATAAAGTTGGGAATAATTCGATGGAATATGGTGTCATTGTAATATCCACGACGTGCTAATTCCAAGAAATTCTTGCAAGTCTTCGGGGCCTCGTTCCAATATAATTCGATTATAATTTCGCCCATCCTGCACGAATATAATAATCATAGGGTAATTTATAAGGATACAATAAAATTTAATTAGCACTAAATAAGTGCTGAAAATTTACAATTATTTATTAATCTATAATGTGAGTTCGACACGTACGAGGTGAGAATCGTCACGCCTGGTGCATTTTGCATTTTGAGGATTCTGGACAGTCACTTCCAATCTCTGACGTTGAAATTTCAAATTATAGAGGGTCACAAGTCAATCCAGTTAGTTTCTGGAAGTGGCAAATTCTTATTGTTTAGTTTTCTTAAAATCGGTGAATCAACTGCAATTCTAAATCCCTGGCGCTTGACACTGGATCCAAATTCGTATTCTCCGCCTGTTATATCCCGCCAAGGAACTCTGATCCAAAGAATCCATTCTTCCGTTTGAGACGTTTATTTGACTAAAATGAAACATTAATTCGTTTTACTTTTTACTTAATTTAAACAACTGACGACAATTGAAATTTCATCTTTGAGCCTAAGGTTGGAGTAAAACTTATGGGCCTCCAAATCAAAATCTCTACCCTGAAAAATTAATTGAAAATCGATATTTCCATAAGTCTCAAGTAGCCGTTAGTAATTCGGTTGATTTTGGAAAAAATCGGTTTAGTTGGTTAACCGAAGATAAACTATTTCGTCTAGTTTCATAAAGAACCTGACGAAAAATTAAAAAATAGGTGGAGATGGGGGTCAATTTCCAAAGATTTTGAATACTCGACCTCGAACATCACCTTAAAAGATTTCAATTTTTATTGTCCAAAATGAAGTAAATCACTACTGAATTAGTCTAAATTTAGCTTAATTTGTTTAACACAAAGTTTGTGAGAAAACCTCAATTTTATGCTTGAAATCCTAAAGAAAAGAGTGAAAATGTAATTCAAGAAATCGATTTAACTTTTCTATTAATGTTTAATGGCAAAATAAACTTGAGAAACAGTTCATTTCAGACTCTGAAGAAATAAAGAACAATTAAATCAAGGAGTTTGATTAACCATACAAACACATTTTATTATTTAACGCACATTTAACAGGATAAGTGTATGACCATTTGATAGATAAATTATAGAACTATTTAAGGAATTAAAACAACTTGAACATAATTATTCGGACTAGGACCGGACTTATGCTCCTCTTAATGTAAAACAAAACTGTACAATTTTGTACGTCAAATGGAAATTATTAGTTTCTTGTGTGATAACATTTGGCATGATCTGTCCGACCCAACTTCCGTATTCCAACTATAATTATAGACAAAATAAATTTACTACTTATGTCACAATTGACGATTTCTTTGGAGCTAGTTAGTTAAATAAATGTGTGCAGTAAATGTGTAACACAATGAACGAATACATAATAACAAACATAACATATTTGTAACATTTTCATGATTAACTTGAAAGTATAATTTAAAGTCACTACTCTCACAGAATTTCTTATTAATTTGTTTAAACCAATAAAATTCTTTCACTCGGGACAAGACTTATTACGTATAATGTTATGTTTATTTAAAGCTAACTTACACAGTTAAATAGTATATTATTAAATGCAAAAGTTAACGTGTTGCTATATATATCTGTCTTCATGGCTAAATACATTATTATTTTTATTTGTTCATCCTTCTCAACACTAATATCTCATATTACTCCTATCAATAATTAACTATACATGTACTGATTTTCATTCTTTATTAGTACCGTACGCACTCTGCTGCGCTTTCATATAATATAAGTGTAATAATAATGTGATATCAACAATTTGGGGTTGTAGAAATTTGCAAAATGGTTCACATTTTTTAATCTGCATGCGTATATTTCATTTTTGGAAAATGTTCCCACAATTCTTTTGGAAAAGAATTGTGGGAGGTCCATTTCAACTCTCATTAAATGCGTAGAATATACAAATATGTATGTCTTTGATTGGATCTACAACTACAATAGCCCTGTCTCAAAAATTCGTTCGTAGACAAAACCCTCCAAGAAATCTGCACCGGTATCCGGTAATCACTTTTTAATTGGTAACTTGTAACCGTCCAAATAGAATTTGACAGTTTTAAAACTTTTGCCAAAGATTTTTCTACACAAGTCTGCTGTTAATTTCCTTGGATTTTGAAAGACTCCAGCCTGAAGTCAGAAAAACCGCAAGTACGAATACAGTGAAACCTGTTCCTGCGATCACCTGAGGCCTTATTTACCTCACAAAACCTATTGATTGGTCACATCCTAGTTAGTTAATTTCTTTTATTATGGTCAAGAATTTCAGTTTTGTACTGCTGTCAACCCTCGGACCGCTCTTCCAACAAAGAGATTCCTTCTATTCCTGCTTAATACAGCCACATACATCTTTGTCGCCCGAAGCTTGTCGGCTGAGCCAGATCTCACTGTACCTGTACAAGAGTATCTCCAGAGTAAAACACTTTGGATGACCACTTCCCAAGGTGAAATATAAATTTTTTCA
Organism: Protaphorura quadriocellata; assembly: GCA_034698945.1. Classification (NCBI taxonomy): domain Eukaryota; kingdom Metazoa; phylum Arthropoda; class Collembola; order Poduromorpha; family Onychiuridae; genus Protaphorura; species Protaphorura quadriocellata. The sequence goes on along the minus strand of JAQGCA010000005.1, from coordinate 7,488 downwards.
AGATAAGTTTAAATTTTTACAGGGTATAATTTATCAAGTTTTGTCCACTGTCAGAACTGTCCAGGCAAAGATGCAAATGTGTACGTATTTCAGTGACGAAGTCCACTACGCGTAATGGAAACGGCCTGAAAGTCTGAACTCTGCACAGGTATCAAAAGACATCCGTGCAGTTTTGGTACTTTCGTCTTTTTTATACAAAAATATGTATTCAATAATACTTTTGTCGTCAGAGAAAAGTATTAAAATACAATACACAATATACTAGATCACTTGTTACGAAAGGGAACTTCCAGAATGGTCACATTATTGGTCAAATGACACCTGTTCAGGCAGTTTGAGTTCTTTTTTAATTTACTTTGATATAAATTGTTCAAGAAATATCTTCCCATATTAATAAGAGTTAAACCATAAATTGAATTGTAAACAAACCGTTTTAAAATAAATAATTTTTAACATAATAAGCTTTTCATCGCGTGCTATACTGCTAGGCTGGGCTGCACGTATTGTCCACATTAAATCCACTCAGAAAGAGGGATGAAAATCGGAAGCTCTAATGCACGAGCAAAACACATATTGAGTGATCTACCGCGTTAGCGTTTATGGAGTGAAGAAGCCCGACTAAAGCGATCTTAATGAATTCATAAAATAATAGGCTGAAGTAGTTTTTGGCTAATTTAGGCTTCGATTCAGTATAAACACTTCTAAACAGAGTTTTTGAAATACGTTCGAATATTATGTTATTGCTTTTCATTATTACGGGATAGTACAAACTGCGAGTTCCGTGAGTCTAAGTACACATATAGACAAAAGGACATGCAATACATAAATGTGCTACGTTTAAAAGCATTTCATGCATATCCAGCAAAATATGAAATATACTTAAAACGGAATTAAACATGAATAAAGTAAATGTTATTTTGACCTGCATTACATCTTAGGAGTAAACACTAGAAATATGAAATGTCAACATCAACACCATGAAATGCGAGATTCAAGACATTAAGATCTGAACCGGACATTTTCAATTCATCAGCAAAACCCGGTCAAAAAAACTTAAGGTGACCAATAGAGAACGGGCCGGTCCTCACCGTATTCGTATTTCCGTTCTTGAATTCCGTGCTGGGCTTCAAAATTAATAACTGGAAACCATTAAAATATTTCGAATCGCGTCGGCTCGTTCAGACCTCGAGTAACTTTATTCATATTCGTGAATTTAGAACCTCTAATAGAATAAATTTGTTTAATTGGTATTTGCTGGAGAATTCTCTGTATCATTGTTTACGGATAGTATTTATAGAGGTACAACTAACAGCAGAATGAAAAGACACAAAAACGTTGAGTTCGCTCGTCGAATTTTTAGTCAGATAGAAAATAGCGCAAGCGAAATTCCTATAATTCGATCAACATGGAACAATTACCAATTTACGACGTTTCAGTAATATTAAGAAGATTGCGCTTGAAAATGAAATGATGCAGATATCAAAAGTTGGACATTCGTAACAAAGAATTTCCTCGAATACACACGCATCATTGCCATTGCCCTTAGATTCAGATCTCGGAGATCGTGACGAGAAGTGCGAATCAATAATTTCTTGGGTTTCTGTGTCGGTTCGGGAAATAGTACTATGAAGAGGTGAAGATTCTAATTCTAACTGCTAAAATATTTGCCTCTCGCTATGAATGACTCCTGAATAATTGCATATTTTGCTCTCGCATTGATTGTATGATACCGGTTTAGCCGGCAGCTATTTCGATTAACAAAATCGATTCTGACGAAACAGAAACAATCAAAACCATACTCGTACTTTGTTATTGCATGCACAACGAACTTCTTCGAGTGATTTCGTTTTTTTAATAAATCTAGAGGACACAAACTTGAACAATTTTCTGAGTTAGTCTGGTTTTGCAACAATTTCAATTAGAAAAATACAAGCATTCATTGCACGGTGAACAATCCTTGCTTCTATATCAAGGTGTCAAAGGCCTTGTCCAGTTAATTAAAAATAAGTATAAACAAATTAACAAGAAGGTAAACTATTACCTAAGAATTTATTATTAATACCTATCTTCTATTACCCTTAACTTTCCTAAGATAATCAAAGTGTTTATAGTCTAACCATACCTTCAAAGGCAATTCGACAGTGACAAAAGCATGTCAAATTATCTTTTGATTAACAATCGTACGACTGCCTTCAAGTTTTACTCGTAGGTTTATTTGCTTTTGCTCATAATGACTTAATGGGCAATTATTACATAAGCTTCAGTTTTTATAAGCTGAAACATAAAGCGCACAATACAATCAACATAGCAGTTGAACTTGAACTTAACTATAAAATAAAAAAAAAACTACCAAGTAATGGAAAACAAATAAAAGGAGAAACAGCGTGCACAAGCTTTATAATAATGAAACATGCGCTGCAGAAAAGCAGAAATATATTATTAGTGTGGAGTAGATTACAAACACGATACTTAATTTAGATTCGAATTACGAATATGAATAATGACGAATATGGATCCATAATTTATATTATAACAAAGCTAAAATGTAATAATTTCAACCTGTCAATGACAGAATGCTCTTGATTTAAGATTTTTTGTATTTTGGAAGGCATCACCGTTCAACCGGAATCCTCCTCACTGTCCTCATCATCATACTGCCGCTTTTTAGCTTGACCCAGCGATTCGTCCTCTCCACTAGCTAGCTTGCGAGGAGGAAGTACTGAAAATCAAATGAAAACAATTTCTTTAATAAAGCAATGACTCAATCCTGTGTTTGTACATGAATTATTCTTTATCTGTCTAACCAGAAGACCACAAACAGATCTATTACATAAATTCTATAACTTTGTTTTCTTTGCACCTCCGTATCAGCTTAACCACAACTAAATTCAATTTAATAGAAATCCATCTGCTAAACTTGCAACTTGCAACGTTAATGTAGTGAATCTCGTTCTCTTTAAAGCACGGTTTATTTTTCTGGTTTAACAGGACCAAAGTAAGCATAAGATTTCGTTATTTCGAAAGCAAATGCTCTAGATTGAATCTATGACTTCACTACTTAACAAGATCTTACCATCTAGAGACGAAGAATTCTCATCCTCATCCTCACGCTGCCTTTTCTTCCCTCGAGAAAGCGAATCATCCGCTGTGGCAGTAGGTTTATCGGAAAACCCTGAAACTGCAATCAAAATTCAGACTTAATGATTTCATTCATTACCGATCCGTAGTAAAATAAGACAAGAGAATGCCATGCGAACTAGGAAAAAGTGTACACGTCAAACCCTTTTGTCTCTTTGAAACAATTAGGAAGCAAGTTATTTACCATCATGAGAATCATCCAAATCATCATCATCTTCTTCATCAGTGACATCCTCATTCTCTTCATCATAGTCTCCATCATCACTCTCCTTCTGTGAAATACCAACAAATATAGAAATATAGTCTACGTACTATGGATTCCTTCTAATTAAAAAAGAAAAAATGTAATGTGACTGTAGCTATTCTCACGTCATAATTAAAATCATTATAATAAGCCTATAATTAATTTAGGTAATGCTCTTACATCCAGATCTTCTCTGTAAATGTCTTTCAATCCGACAACCTCTTCCTCCTCTTCCGCCTCTTCATCTTCTGACTCTTCCTCTACATCGTCGTCATCATCATCTCCTTCCTCCTCTTCCTCCACTGAATCGTCTTTACCTGATGATGCTGGTTCGCCTTTTGAGCCTATTTAATCCGTCATAAAGATAAATTAAACTAGTTCATACTACGTGTACTTTCAAAAACCAATATAAATTATAATAATAAATATACAAATATAATAATGTAATTTATTATATTTTTTACCAAAGGCCTTTCCATTAGTCCCAACATTTCCTTCATCAAAGTCTTCTGAGTCACTTTCGTCAGGCTCCTTGCCGTTTCGATCATATCCATCCAAATATGTCAACTCTGGCAACACATCGAAGACCTTCTTTCGATATTCATCAACTTGATTTACATCATTGTGCCCTAAATCTAGACTTCTCAGCGATTTCAAATCCTTCTACACATCAACACCAAATCCAAAAACATTATCTTATTTATATGCGTCGTCTGTATATTTTATAATTTACTATTTATTAAATCCGTTTACTTACCAGAGGCTCAATGGTATCCACATCTTTTATTTTGTTGTTGCTGAGGTTCAATACCTCGAGACGTTCACAATCATTCAAGACTTGAAGACCACCAACTATACGATTGTCGCTGAGCTCAAGCTAAACAAAAATTATTTGACAATTTAAAATAATGTAAGAATTCACAGTCTGACTCTCTGATCAAATTCAAAATAATACTTCGTGCAATGACGGTTATCGTATCTTTGATCACTGATAAGTTCTCACCTTCGTAAGGCTTTTCAATTTTGGAAAGCCTTTCAGGCTTGTCAGTCCCACTCCAATCAAGCTCAAAGTCCTTAGGTTAACAAAATCGGCTGTAAGTCCCTCAATACTTGTACTTCTACAATTGTCTAGATTTAGAACGTAGACCTGTCGAAAGAAAAAGAATCAAGACTTTTATTGCCCAGCCACCAAACACCAAAATCGGTTTATTACAATTTCCAGACCGGGGCAATGAGAGACATTTAGGTTTCTCTCTCAATTCTCCCTTTTCCTTCTGAAGAGAAGTTCATAATGCCAGCCTTTTAGCTTCCTTCCATTATTGTCCCAGTCCCCTCTCCTAATTTTATTCAAGTAAACTACATGGGTGACCTTCGGTGCCATACGATATGTACTTTCGTTTTCGTTAATATGTGTGAGTCATCGCATTGCGTTTATTGAAACTGAAGAATATGTACTCCTAATATTGTACAGGGTAGAGAATTCCGTTCCTTGCCCCTTGCCGCCTCAGTCATCATTTCTACGCCCGGCCTTCATTCATACATCATACGTGCGTATTGGATTTGAAATTCTTCTAGAAACTCTTCACCCTTTACTAATAACTCTTTGAACTCATGACTCCTGTGGTAATGGAAATGTAATTATGTCCGAATAGGAAAAATATATCCTCCTGATTTTGTCCGAGTAAACTCGTCAATTTGATTGACCTTATACATTTACATTAACATTTACATTGGGTTCGGAATTTATTATTTTAGTTCCGTACTTTCGACGCTTTTCCGATGTCTGCACCTTCCACGTCATGCAATTATGATCATGAAGAATAAAATTTTGTTCCAGCAATAAGTCCATTCACCTTTCGGCGTCTCATTCATTGTCATTACTACAAAGCCTGGTTGGCATATAGACAACATAATTTTTTGAACAAATTCCGTTTAGACAATTTTGTGAAAACGTGAGTTAGAATGGCTGACCCTATTGACTTGACTTTTACAATTGAAAGGTCAAAAATAAGTAAATAAAGACAAAAACTGTCAATCAGTCTGTCGTATCGTATTTCTAACATCTAAATTCCGACTTGAGACATGTGTGAGTGATTGAAATGCGGGAGAGGAATGTGAATGAGTTCTTACCTGAGCCGGACTCTTCCGACGACTCTCCAACTCTATCCTCTTTTCCATGGTGGTGACTTGACCTTTGGGTGACCCTCTTCGGTTCGGTTGTTGTTGAAGAGTTTTGCTGTGGTGACTGTGCTGTTGTGTTGTGGTGGAGTGGAGGTGATGGTTGGTGGTGGCGGTCGTGTTGATAGTGAGTGATGATGACGACGGACAGGAGTCCCGTCTCCGCTCACCTCAGTCCGTTCACTTGGAGGCAAAAGCAAAAGGAGTGAGTGGCGCAATAGGACTCCTCCGTCACCGAGCCTGCGCTCGAACCCCCAGCTCTCCGCTCAACCACCGCCACTCTCCCACCGCTCCCCAACCCTGACCACTCCGCCAATCACACACAACGCGCCAACTTCATTCCACACATGGCACAGCCAATCACGCACAACAAATACAATCCACTGACGAATGACGACAAGACCTGGCGTGGTCGCCCCGGGCCACCCGCCGTCACTTCCACTAATTACTAATTACAATTAATCGCCGCCACTCCTGCAACCCCAACAATGAATTCCTCAACAGCGCGGACTTTCCGAAGTGACGCTATGGGACATGACCCCATGTTCTTCTCTGATAATCCTTCAAATCAGACTCCAACATTTTAACCCAGCTGATTGCTTCCAGGAGCAATCAACTAGACGTGAAATCTTCTAAATATTTATAATCCATTTATGATAAGATAAAAGTAAGATGCCCAAACAAGGGTAGGAATAATGTGCTAGGTTGTAGTCTGAAATACTTGGAATGTTGAGCAGTAAGGAATGTCATTAATTGACATTTCCTTAAGCATTAATTATTAATGCTTGTGTGTTTTGTTTCCACGTGTGTATGCCTGGATAGAATCGGGAATGAACGATCGGGACGAGATAGAAACCTATAAGGCTAGAGAGTTGTGTCTTGTCTTGAATCTTGATTTGAGTCCGATCAACGTTGGAGAATCCTTTGGAAGATTAGATTTAGTCTACTTTTTGTGTAGAGAATAAATCTGTGACTCATATTTAAAGATTAACTACTGTCGCATGTCGTTGTCTCAAGCAAACAGTCCCGGCTTCGGTTATGAATATGAATATGATGATTATATTTTATTAATTACCATTGCGGTGGATTCTAACCACTCGCGTCAATGCCAAAATTGTCCAAGGCAAAAACGTAGAATAAATAGCCTGGACCAAATACCGTCTTATCCCATACTTAATTCGTCGAATTATAATATGTCACGCATAGGGTCAGCTGTATTTTTTATCAAATCATGTGGATTAAAATGAGACTTGCAAACATGTTGAACTTTTTTCTATTTATTAAATACATTTTAATTACTAATCACATTCTGGAGATGCTTTGACAATACTTAACGATATGTTTCTTAGAAATTAGGGTCACCTATCTTTACATTTATTTGTATGTCCCTTTTGTAACATTAGCATTAACCAATAACATTTAATTTCACCGCCAAAATTTTATTCAACGCACTTAGTTTGAATGTATTTGTGCCTTATCATTTTGTTGGTCAATGGTCAGGTATGAATTCTGGCTAATAATCCGACGAAGTCCCTGGATAATTGGGCCTTACGGACGTGTAGCACAACTGACAATATATTTGAACTCTAATATTTTGCTAAAAGCCGAGGTCACAACTTTACGTCGAAAGGAACATTTAAAAGTTTTTCGGTTTCAACAGTTCATAATTCTTTGAAATTGACCTCACGGTCAGATTTCATTCCATTTTCCATACCGTCAGGTTAATAGGTAGATGGTTCTTGCTCAAAGGGGTTCCAACTTAAGCAGTTGGCCCTGAACCGGGCGGTGCAACTTGAGCAAAGGTAGAATCTAGACTGTTGACGACCTATAACGTTTCGCTTGCATTTTATCCAGGGACGAAGCTAGCAGTGTGCCACTGTGTGCGGCGCACACGGGCGCGAGATTTTTGGGGCGCAAAATTTTCAATC